>KL276727.1:0-12901 GCA_000699545.1 Podiceps cristatus
AACCGCACCACTCATTCTTTACAATTGCGGAAATTAACATATTTGCAAATAAGTATAGTAGTGCCGTAGATGATGTTAATATTCATTAAACAAATTCAGGAAAAGTTGTATCCCTTCAGTGAGTGTTTTTACCTTATCATATATTACCATGCCATGTCCGACTCATATGGGCACTATTTTGGTACAATCCATGAAAAGGCAGGAGCCCTTTTCCATGATGGGGATTGTTCCTCATGTTTGTGATATATATCATGCCAGTTGCTAAATGTGGTATCTTTTCAGAGTGTCCTGTTCACTGCTAAATTACGTTTCTGTATTATGATTTTTTTTTTCTTGGTGACAGGGAGAGTAGTAAGCCCCTAAACATGTAGCCAGCTTTTGAAGGAAATGCAAAGTTTCCCCTTAGATGTGATTGTTACGTTCTTGTTGCCTATGGCACAAATAAGGGGGATGTCACATGATGTTACTGGAAAGGAGTCTTTCTCTTAACTCCGTTTCAACCACTTGTTAGCAGTTTTCTCTTTAAGACCTCCTGTGTGGATTACAGGCAGCAGTGACCACCAATAAGCATTTGTATTGGACTTTTCTCTGGTTAGAATACTTTCAGAATACAGAAAAAAAATATCAGAATGCAGAAAATATGCAGAATACAGAAAAAAACCCCAAACAACAAACCCTGAATTACTAAATATTCATTAAATAACATGTCAGATTTTAGGATAATTCAAATGGGAAGGGATCTCAGGAGGTCAACTGGGCTGATCTTCTGTTCAAGCTGTTACGTCAGTATTTATGACTGGCCTTATTTAAGCACTCCTGGAACTCATCTGAATTGCAGAACCTCGTTCTGTCTCTACGTCCATTGAAGCTATGGAGGTTTACCATTGAGAGCAGGGTTCAACTTAATTGCAAGCACTTCTTAAAGGGTTGTCTTCAATCTGCCTTTGAAGGTTGCATTCAATAGATTCTCCCTGTAACTTTAGAAGACTTTTTCTTGGGTATGGATACAGCAAAGACAGACTTGTCTTTTCACTCAGCTTTAAAAGCTTTAATTATATTGACAATATTTTATACTGAGCTTGGCTCGTTCTCTGACAAGGAGAAAATATGCAAACTTTACATAGAAGTGGGCAGAAAATTCTGGCTACATTTATTTGCTATAGCAAAAGCCAATTCACTGAAAGGCAAACCTTATACTTATTTTGTTGTAACAGAAATAAATGTCTAGTACCCAGGATGGAATTTTGGATCAAAATGGCAAACAAAAATGCAGAACCAACTGCAGTTTGAGGGCCAGAGCACTTATAGGGATATTGCCTATTTGGATTTCTCATCTTGTTTTCTCGTTCATCCCCAACAATGTCTTGCTCAGCCCCACAAATTCAGCTTTCTCCTAGAAAAATATTTTTGAAATCTCAAATGTTTTATGGCATAAGAAAAAAAAAAAAATCTTATCCATGTCTACCACATCTGGATATGAAACATCATCCTATGCGGGCTGAAATCATGCTTCCAGAGAACCAGCATGTAGCCATGCTTAGTTGATGACCCCATATCATCGATGGAATATAGTAGAGGAGACTGCTTAGAACATCATGTGTCACTATTGAGTGAATTCCATAGTCTAGGCCCTGCACTGACACATTTCTGTCCATCCCCTGCAATGCATACAGCAGGAGTATTCCATCTACTTCTAATGAGGCGTAATGGAGGAGGAAATCTTATGCATAAACAGCTCCCACATCACTTACAGTTTTATTGAAGAACACCTTTGCAACAGTGTTTTTGACCAAGATTTTAACTATTTGTGTATTATAATATCTGTGGATGTTGAACAGAACATATTAGCCAGTTCTTAAACCTGGCAAGCTCCTTGGCTGAAATTTTCCTGTACTTTGAATCCCAATTCCAGACCACAAATTCTTGTTGTAAGGGTCTTGCCTATGATGTCCAAAGTATAGATAATTTTATATGTACCTATTCTATTACAGGGGTGATGCAACTTTAGCTAGCTTTAACTCTGAATAAAGACCAAGCTGTTATTTATTTAATTCCAGTTGTAAAAAAGTTATAGCAAAATATAAATGGAGGATGAAACAAAGGAACAAAAAAATATCACTTTGTATAGGCTTTCTTTTTAAGTGTAGTCTTCCTTGTACAGAAGAGCACTGCAGTGTTTTTTGGAGGGAAATAATTTACTGTGATGTGTATGAAATGGAATTTTGATAGACAGAATAAGCTGCAATCCAGTTCTAAACTATAGATTTTCAAGCAGATTGATGCAACAAATTGTTAGCAAATAGCAGTTTGCAATTTGATGCTAATTAGACATAAGGCAAATATGTGCCATGACAAATTAGCAGCAAACCATACTGAAAAGGATTAGCAAGAGCTGGCACAGAGACTGCTCGATTTTGCATACTTCCTTGTCTTAGTCTAGGAGGACTGAGCCAGTTTTCCTTCTCTGTAAATAGGAAACCAGAGCAGAGATCACAGGCATGCTAGAATGCCTTTAATTGCATATTTGAAATATTTTAACTCTCTCTTAATCCCATGGAGGCTTTTCTCCATACCACCAGCTTTAATATCCTGGGAGATGATCAAGTACTTTATCCATCTAATATTATAACTAA
Source organism: Podiceps cristatus (assembly GCA_000699545.1). Classification (NCBI taxonomy): domain Eukaryota; kingdom Metazoa; phylum Chordata; class Aves; order Podicipediformes; family Podicipedidae; genus Podiceps; species Podiceps cristatus. The sequence goes on from KL276727.1 coordinate 2,634, forward strand.
ATACATTATGAGGTAAGTAACTCACAGGGTTATTTACTTTAGCAAGTCTATTGTACTTATAAGAAAAAGACCCATTCTTATTCAAAACACCTTTGCTTAACTTCCTGCAAATGTGTTTTTCAGCACATTTAATTATTCATTTCATTAATACATTAATTTTTGCTAGGGGATTATCAAATTTCTTTATTGATGTGCACAATGCCCTTGTAGTAGTTAGTCCAGATCGAAGTTATCATGCTATCCAGAAGTGATAATGCAGTTATGTTTTCAAACCAGAGTGAAGCAGGCAGGTAATTTTTAACCCAGTTCTTCAGACATATGCCTGAATATGAACATAGCTGTAAGTATTACTTCAGATCTAAAGCAAACTGTTCTTGCATCTTTAAAGGGTGAGACAATTTTGTTAAGATCAAGATCGCTAAACAACAGCCACAGTAAAAATACCTCATTACTAAATGTAAGCAGCTTATTCTTTCTCCATGTGGTTGGTGGTTTATTTTTTTTAAAGTAAGAGTTTCTGAAATAAGCCATCACTTTCTCCAAGCTTTCAATTCATGTTTGCTGGTGTGCACTTTGTCGGTATAGATATGTAAAGTGACATGTTTATACTTTGAGGAATCAGTGGGTAGATCAGAAGTTCTTAAATACTGTTTCTCTTTCCAAATCTGAGTTTCTAGGGCATACAAAATATTTAACTTATTAGCTGATGTAAGATGGTTGATTGTCTAAAAATATATTTTACATTCCCAACATTCCTATGTCCATATATGGATCAAAAAAATTGTTAGAAATAGTTCAAAGGTGCTAAAACATTATGTGGTTAGATGTATACAGATATTTCAGTTAGCAAAATAAATGAAGTGGGAATATAAAAGGATATTATGAACAAAAGGTACTTAACTTCTTTCATAAGTCTTAGAATTCCTCAGACAATTTAAACCATGATCAATAACAAGTTTTGCCACAGTGCTGTCTTCAGATATAAACAGTATGATAACGCACTATTAAGGATTTACAAAAAGGTGATGAAAGAAGTTGTTCTGTTTAAAAAAAAAAAAAAAAGGAAAGAAAAAAGGTAAAACCAAGCTTTTCTTGCAATTTCTGAAGGCCTTTATATATTGTTCCCATAAAGGGCACTGTCCTGTAAAAGCTTCTGTGTGCACTGAGGCCTGGAGAAGGTCTTACTTGTATTGCCATGCTGTCTCTCACTGTGAATGTTTGTACGCTCCTTTTTGCCAATATTTTTGCCTACTTACCACATCACATCTGAAATTCAGATAATGATCTTTATGCTGGTGCAAAATCTTAGAAAAGTTAATTGATTGCCCTCCTGGCACAAAGATATGTTTCCTTTTTGTTGTCCATGAAATATACCGGTGGTGTGTTCTTGGTAGGCGGTTTTTTGCTTATATTGAAAGGGTGTAGCGACCTATCAATTGGCAAATTTAGAGTAAAAATGGAACTAGTTGGAAGTGATATTGTTAAGAGTTTTAGGATTAAAAGCTATGAATGGTTGTAATTCCCTAAAGGAAATTCACTTCTAGTCAAATCTTTGCATATAGTACCTTTCCTCACAAAAGCATCAGAAATTTTCTGCCCATAATGTAGCTCCAACACGCCCTCACTTTTCGGTTCTATGACAGCTTTTCTGACAGTGCCTAAGCAGACTTTACATATTCATGCAGATACACTGTCAACCCAGGCATTGCCTCTGTGAGCTTTGCTTATCCTCGCTGCAGTGGTGGTGCTGGCAAACCTTTATGTTAGAGTACAGATGTTTAAATGCACCCGTTCTGTTTTGATAGAATTGCTAGGTACAGGCACTCTGGCTCTTCAGATGAGCTTTGTTACGGCTATCAGGGTGACTCCGGTGTATCTGGGTCATTCAGAACTGGAAAACTGATTTGGAACATGTTGAGAATCTCCTCTGAGCCAGTGACCAATTCATAGCCATGTTCCAGTTTTAGGCCTTCTTCACCCTTTTGTAGCTAGGGGTGCTTTTTGGGGGACTGGGCTTGAATTTTTGCTCTCTTCTGGTTTCTCCCAAGTAGCCGTGGGAATACAAAGTGGTTGTGAGCTTTTTGAATGTAAATTTGTTTCTAAATAAGAAATTAACTTTTTTAATTTTTTTTTTTTTATATTGTGGGTGGTAGGAATAAATACTTGATGAAAATTAGACCTACAAGAATTTCTTAAACGGATGGAAAACCACAAAAAAAAAAAACATAAAATGGAAAGCACTACTTCTGTGGTTTTGTGCAGGTTATTTAGGCTGTCTTGGGAAAAGATGGTAGATGTTAGAGCAAATTCATCCTGATAAAACAGATGCATTTTTTGACAAATGTACTATCTCCATTTAGATCATGGGATTAATAAAATACATTGTCCCCAGGAAAATGTAAGCACTCATGGAGAACCTCACTGACATCACTGCAGAGAGGTAAATTCAGAAGACCAGATTTTCAGAACTCTTTTCTGAGATTGTGAAGGCAAATTTTATGTATTTGAAACCACATGAGTTGGCATTTGCATGACGGATTGTGGCTGACCGTACATTTACTGAGGTTATTTGCACGCTTATTTGTGTACAGATGTGAATGGCGAATGCAGATGTGCCTCAAGTTTGACTTCCATGGATCTGTTTGTTTCTGTTGCGTCATTGGCATTCTCATCCCCACATGCAATGTGTTCCCTACTGTGTGCCCTGGTTAAGAATAAGATTGACAGTTTTGCTTTCAAATTACTCAATTTATCCTTATCAATATTATTAGTGTTTATAATACAGACACTATGATATAGTCTGACACTTTTCCCAGACATTGAAATATTTAAGGTTGTCTGGAGACTCAGGGATGCCCATATAATCATGAAACATTTATTGTCTTTACCTGCATATCTAAAATTCATCAATGAATAAAAATGGAGAAGGGGAAACTTAAAAAAAAAAAACAAACAAACAAAAACAACAACACAAACCCCACAACAAAAAAAAACACAACCCAAAAACCAAAAACCCAAAATATTATCCTCCGGTAATTTATAGTTGCTTTCTTTTATCTGTTTAAGATGCTTGAATTTACTTTGTTAGCAAATTTCTCCTGACAAGTACACCTATTTATTATTACTAAGCATCCTTTTTAGGAATGTCTGAAATGACACACCTATTGTTTTAAATAAGATCATAGAGTTAATTTTTAGCCACAAAAGCAATACACTAACAATAGAGTGAACAAAACATAATTAATAGTTTTATGCCATTCGTCAGGATCATTTTATTTACTGCCAGCATATGCCAAATGCAAAAATGTTTTGACTTCAATTAAAAATTTTAAACAGTCTTAAACCGATCGTCGTTGAAAGTGTAGAACATATATACTGGTAGGTATTGCATGCATTCCTGAATAATTTGCATGTCTGCAATCATGGATGCACCAGTGGGAGAGTAGGGGGCATATGAGAACCTTGCCAAGGATAAAATAACAGCTGTTTCTGCATCCACCCATTTATAGTGGGGCAGCATCCATCTGCCCTCAGGTATATATTTTGGAAAAGAGATTTAAAGAAATAGAACTTATTGTGGTTTAATTCCAGTTGGCAACTAAGCACCACACAGCTGCTCGCTCACTCCCCCTTGGTGGGATGGGGGAGAGAATCAGGAGGATTAAAGTGAGGAAACTCGAGGGTTGAGATAAAGACAGTTCAATAGGTAAAGCAAAAGCTGCGCACGCAAGCAAAGCAGAACGAGGAATTCGTTCACCACTTCCCGTGGCCAGGCAGGTGTGTGGCCACCTCCAGGAAGGTGGGGCCCCATCATGTGTAACGGTTACTTGGAAAGACAAATGCCATCACTCTAAACATCCCCCCCTTTCTCCTCCTTCCCCAGCTTCATATGCTGAGCAGGACCTCATAGGCCATGGAATATCCCTTGGTCAGTTGGGGTCAGCTGTCCCAGCTGTGTCCCCTCCCAGCTCCTTGTGCCCCCCAGCCCATCGCGGGTCGGGCGGGGAGAGGAGCAGAAAAGGCCTTGACTCTGTGTAAGCCCTGCTCAGCAGTGACGGAAACATCCCTGTGTTATCAACACTGTTTCCTGCACAAATCCAAAACAGAGCCCCACACTGGCTACTCTGAAGAAAATTTACTCTATCTAGCTAAAACCAGCATGCACCACACGTTTTGTATTTTATAAAAAATTGTGATACCATAGCCATTCATATCCCAGGATATTAGTTTCATGAAGAGACAATTTTATTCATCTTTTTGGGTATTTTCACTGCTTGCTTTTTTGGTGTGGTTTGTTTTTTGTTTGTTTTTGGTTTTTTAATTTGTTTATATTTTTAGAAAATAATTGCATCATGGTTCACAGTATCTGTATTATTCCTTTCTTGCTAGATGGGACCTTATTGTTGGTAGAGACCATGCTGTTTTACTGTCACAGCAAAGGATATTTTAAGCATCAGAGACATGTTTCATCATGAGGTGGTGGCTGGTCAGAGTTTGAGTTTGCCTACCAATGCCACCTCAGCAATTTGAAAACTAAGAGTGTAACCTAGAGGAAAAAAGTAGCATGTGTTGTTTTAAGCTCCTATTTAGTAAAACACTTAAGCACTTATTTGACTTTAAACATGCCTGAACCATATGAATTCCTTATTAATTGCTGATTTGTTAATTTTAGCAGATTTATTAAATTGAAGACTTAAGAAACGGAGAGCCCCCATAGGATGATGGGACTAAGTAAGATCCATACTGAATAACTCAACTAGTTCACCTAAGGGCTCGCATCTCCCTGTGTACTTAGGCACGCACTAACATGCATGTTTCCTGTGCAGTGTACTGCAGTGTGTGTTAAAAAACTCAGATTATTTTCAAGCAAGCTAGTACCTTCGATGTGATGCAGTGGAGATCCATGCAAAAACCCCTAATATCCTGAAAACTGCGTGCTCTGCATAAAGTACGCACTAATGGGGCTGCGTCAGTGTAGTCCTCCACCGTACTCCATCAAGAATTGCTATGGGTAGTATTACCAAGCTTTGTAATATTAGTAAGACTTTGGAATAGATATTATGTTCAGCTCATTTGCCTACATTGATTAATTCTGAAATTGATGATTAGATAAGCAGGAGATGGTAGAGACTTTTGCAAATGCATAATATTTTCAAACTAACTTAAATACGCTCTGTGTGACTGTGCCGTAAAACAGAATTGTAGATATGCAATGAGAACTGTAACCTTTATTTTTTTACCTGTCAATTTTGCTTTTGTTTCCTGTTCCATTTCTGGAATTGAAACTCTTTATCAGTTTGCTAATTTAGGTACGAAAAGAGATTATCTGGATTTAAAACACTAGCAACAATAATAATAATTTGAAAATACTTACAAGAGGGCATATATAGTAGGAATAGGAAATTGTCATAAAAGATACTTTTCAGGCTACTAGAAATATTTACACTTACCCAGGAATGGGCAGCTACCAATAGAACAGCTTAATGAAATGCATTTTGGACCCTTGGAAAAATAACCGAAGAACTGGCCAATATGGAGCATAGGTAAAAGTTAACGGGGCTCCCAGAGACTCAGGATTAATGATGATCTATTCAGTGTATTTAATGGATTTATTTGCACTGTAAAGGGTAAAGTACAGGCATGCAAGGAACGCAAAGTAAAAGGCACAAAGATATAGATGACAACATTTTTTTGATTAGTCAAGTCTATAGAAGCCCCCGAGAAATTCTGGAGATCTAACTGATTTAGGCAATTAAGGAGCAGAAATTAAAATATACTCAGTTTTGACAAATTTCCTGCAATGTAAATTGTATAGAATTATTTGCAGTATTCATAACCATTGATTGAATTGTAAATTAGCTACAACTACTTGATAGAAAGATCTTCAGTGAAATTCAGATCCTACTGAAGTCTCTGGGAGTTTTGCCATGTCTTTCATTGGGGATAGAGTTTCCCCATGATCATCATTACTGTAGACAGCTCAATAGAAAAGGCTGCTCCGTTCACAGCGGTGGTCTTAGCAGCAAACAAAATGGTTGGATGAATAAAGAATGGTTTGGAAAATAATACTGCAAATATTATGATACCTATCAGTGATATCCTCTTGCCTTGAATACACTGTTGAATTCATACCTTTCTGCTTGAAAGGGTATCCATCGTAAACAGAAAGGGTACAGGAATAGTCATGAAAAGTATCCAGAAGCAAAGAGAAATTTACATACAAAGAAAGAATGAAAATAGGAGAACTTAGTTTTAGTCAATGAGAAGATGGGTAAGATTTTATAGAAAATGAGTGATTTACATGTGGTAAATCTGATTTCTTTCTTGGCTTTGTCCCATAGTGCAAGCCAGAGGTGTGCCAACAAACTGAAAACTGATAAAGAGGAGGTTTTGATGTTTTTCAGAATGGGATTTAACAGATTAAGAAAGTCTTTGGAGGGAAAGGTTTAGCAGGATTAGAAAACAAAGCAAACCTAGACATCCATGTTTGTAAGGCCGTTCTCACAGATGCAATGAAGTAAAGTAGGAAAACATGAGCTAATGTTTATCCCATGACAAATTCTTCATGACTCTCTCTTTGGGATATTGGTTATTTTGATTTTCTTTCCACCAAAGCCTGGAACCTCTTTGTTACAGGTGATAGGATACTGAACATACTGCTGTGACCTGTATGGCTTCACCTTCCTACCTTCGATGTCTTCTTCTGTCAGGATGGGGCTGTAATACCCAGTGCAGGCTGGGGAAGAGTGAAACAGCCTCTCCGGGCAGCTCGGGCGGCTGCCTCATGGCTGCTCGGTCGAAGCAAGCCTCTCCTCTGCAAGAGGGAGGCCCTCCTGAGATAGGGAGCTCCGTGGAAGTGTCTGGGCTGAAGGAGGCTTCTCTTTCCCCCCTCTGAGCTCAGGGAATCTTCAGCCTATGATGGAAAGCAGGATTTACACTTTGATGTTCATCTCTTGTGTTTGGACAGTAAATAAAGTCCTGAAGCAAAGACTACGGGCTCTTATTGATGTTGATAGTTCCCCGGGCTGATAAATAAGTTCAGTTTCACAATGTTCTATTTTAGCTTTTCAAGTAATACACACTGATTTGGAATTTCAAGCAATGAATTGACTAATACTTCTGCCACACAGTGTAGCAGGAGTTGGCTCATAATATCCAGATGCTGTCAATGAGCATTTGGTTTTTGTTTGTTTGGTGTGGGGGGGTTTTTTGGTTTGTTTTTTTGGTTTGTGGGGTTGGGTTTTTTTTTGTTGTGTGATTTTTATTTGTTTTTCTAGAAGGAGTGTCTTTCAGGCGTTATTTTTTGTGATACAGTACAGTTTCTTATACAAAACAGTAGAAACAGCTTAGAATAGCTAGAAATGCTTAATGATTAGGGTGGTGCACAGCTGAGGCATTACCAGTGAAATAGCTTATTTACTGATTTGTTGCCAGGTAGTGAGCCAATTAGCAGTGCTGGTTATTATTTACATTTCATGCTATATATCACTAAAATTGTGTTGTTGATTTATCATTTATATTGTTGTATTGTCAACATAATTTATTCAGATCATGCTGAGATACCTGGGAAATTAAGTAATAAAGCGAATGGCATGGATATATCTGTATTCAGAGATATTTACTTTGCTTTTAATGAGAATGCATGTTCAGGTAAAACATAGATCACTTAGCTATTAAATTGTTTTTTAAACAAACCTGTTAAAAGTTTATACCTTGTATTTTCTATAATTAAATTGTCTTGGTTTTGATTCTAATCTGATTTTTACCAGTAAGCCAGTCACTTTTTACAGATTAGCTTAAATGGCATATCAACTAATTGTCCGAACTTGGTTGATTAGTGAGTTGCAGAAAGACATGCTAGTTGATATATTATTGAGGTAGCCAGTGTTCTTTATGTATTTGATGCTGCTTCAATTTTCTGGCAAAATCTTTTTATTGGAAATCCTTCCTAATTGCTTGTATTTTTACAAAAAAACCCCCACAAATGTACAAAAAACAAAATTGAAAGCATGTCTATATTTTACAAGATGTAAATATTTTGGATATCTTCAGCTGGCCAACAAAAGTGCCATGTTGGCTTTTGAATGCTTTTTTTTTTTGTTTGTTTTGGTTTTTTACTTAGAAGGAAATAGAATATTTCTGAGGTCTTTGAATAGCTTCGTCTTATAATCTCTTCCTTTTAATCATCCAATCTAGTCCTTTTAGAATCTTTTGATTGTCTAATAAGCTTATCTTTGCTCAGTAGGTTGACTCTAGTCAAGAATGGTTCTCTTAAAAATGTTCCATATAGAAAAAATGGCTTGATAGTTGCAGTGGATGTGCTTTTCCATTATGACAATGTTGTTTCTTCATGAATTTGTGAAAATTAACTTTCACATTAGGCAATAATTCAAAGCAAAGTGGAAGATGATTTTATTTTCCCTAAGCTATTAAAAACCTCTTATATTTTTCAGTTATCTTTACTTTCAATTTATTTTTTGTTTTTTAGGATAGCTCTAACACACATATAGAACCACATAAAACACACTTTCTTCTAGTCTACTTCGATAGAGGCATCTTCTTAAAGTGACCTTTGCTTAAACAGCTCTGACTCCTGCACTTGAATTTTCTGTCAGTCCTGTGGCATGCTTTTCAATTTTCACAAGGCTGCTTCTTCACAGTGACCCTCCTGGGTATGTTCAGACCTGAGAAACAAGCCCAAGGAGCAAACACCAGTAATCTCTGAGCAACTGTCTTATTTTCTGTTTACTAGCTTTTAGTTAATAATTTTTCCATGTATTTGGTATGCTGAAATTTTTATATGCCTTCATAAATCAAGGGGGGAAAAGTTTGTTAAGTAGTGAATCCTGAAAGTGGATCTTTTTAACTAAAAAATCACTGATAATCCTCTGTATGAGTTTTGATAGAAGATCACGTGATTGGGATGTACAATTTAGTGTTTTGGTAGTAGGATGAATGCAAATATCAAGGAAAACATGACTGTTGAGATAGAAACCTTGCTCTAACGTGGATCAAACCTGTTTGGGTTAATCCAGTGCTTTTACAATAAAGTGTGAAGGAAAATTTAAATGATAACCTGTCTCATCTCATTGCTTCTAGTAGGAGACGTGTATTTTGTTTGCAGTCTTGTATAACTGAAGTACAGCACTTGCTGATAGTAGGTGTAGGTGTAACAACATTCTCAGAAGTTGAAATTGGAGATGTACTATGGTTTTTGTGTTAAGCTCCAAGTTAAATGGTCTTCAAGAGTACAAGGTATGTGCAGTCAGGTGGATTATCAATAGGCTAAAGAATTTTGTACATTAAGAATTGGCAGACCTCTAGTAAAATATTTAACTTTATCATGTTAATAAGCAAAGATACTTCATTTATTTTGACAACTGTAGTTTAGTTTCAATTGGAAATTATTCATGAAATATGAGTGCACTTAAAGTATCATATTTTATGAAAATACTGAAATCTAAACTTGAGACAGGCAGCACTGCATGATAAGGAACACGTGTGCGTGTTTGTGTATCTGTGTGCAGAAGATGGAAATACCTTCTTTACTTTTGCTGTAAGATATGTGAATCAGCTGGGAGTAAGTGATGCTCTACTACACAGGTTACTCTGCATCTGCTATGAAGATTTCAGGAGGACAGGAGGTTTTCTGCTTTCCACATTTTTCCTGAAATCTCTGCAGGTCATTATACAACTGAAACAGAATATATGATGGGCTGTAGGAAGATGCAGCATTATTCCATCTGTGAGAGAAAAAAGATCACTTAACTTGCTCTTAGCTGTGTTATTTGAGATTCACAAGATCTCTTCTCACTTGAATGATAAATGTCAAGTTCCCACAGAACCCATCCCTTTTTCTCTTTAAATATAATGAAAAGCATTTGTCCATGGCAGTTAGTGGGTTTTGTATTTTAATGTTATAATATTGATGAAATTAAAGTTCTTTATTTTAATGTTATTTACTACAAAACTCAATTGCTTAATCAAAAGCTGATTCCTTTAGGCAGAAAATATGCTTCCCCAAATTCCAGATTTGTTAGTGTTTATCCTTTTGAACTTGGATAACTTATGTTCTGTGTCTTAAACTTCAGTAGTCTGTCTCGGGATTGCATTAACAATATTAGAAATATTAATGTTTCTGGAATTGTGTGCTCTTCTATGCCACTCCTATTAACTTGTGATATTGTATTGCTCCCAGTTTTTTTAGCTGCAATGAATAGTCAAAATGCATTTTGGAGAGCTGAATGACAGCATGCTTTGATCAGATC
>KL276729.1:0-28975 GCA_000699545.1 Podiceps cristatus
AAGAAGAAGAAGATGTAATTACCTTTTCCTTTTTTGTTTCATGCTTTCAAACCACATCCACCGCTACGATAGTAGGCACAACTGCTAAATGTCATACTATAAATTCTAAATTGACAAATAGTACTCTTTGCTAGGAACCACATCATGGAAAATGGCAAAAGGCTTGTGCTATACACCTTACTGTCAATGGCAAATAATTCAATTACCATGGTGACACACACATAGAATATAGCAGTAATTCTCTGAACAAAGGCCTTTCCCAAAGATGCATTCTCATCAGTTCTTTCAAATGCTAATACTCCATTTCTCTGGAAGAGCATATTGTATACAACAGCATACTTTAAAAAATGGACATGTTTTTGTTTAAGATGATTTTGATGCTAGTGAAAGGCATTAGATCACCTCCAGAAGAAGGAATTGTTTTAAACCTACAGAAAGCAGGGAATGGTCATTCCTGGTCATCTTATCCAGCTGATACCTGGCAGAAGGATGGTTCAGCTTCAAAGATAGTTCAGGTCAACATAACCGTGTTGAGACTGTCAACATTATTGGACCACTGTGGATATTTTGGTGGTCACTTTAAAAGAGATGCATGTTCACTGACAGATGGTCGTATCAAAATACTGTTCTTCTATTTCACAAAATGAGACAGTAATGGACTTTTTGCTCTTTTCTAATTGGACTTGGTGAAATCTGTATCTGAATACCAAACCCTGAAAATGCTTGGCTTTTTTCATGCTTGCTTTCTTTAATATTAATGCCACTTCAAGCTTTTCTCTTAATGTAGGAAAAAAAAAAAGTCAAAATTCTGTTAATAGCCAGCTTATTGAGAGAGATAAAGAGCATGGTATGGGATGCAGTGGCACAAGGACATAAATAACACCTGCTAGATGAGATGATGAAAGGTAGATGAAAAATGAAAACACTCAGAAACTTTTCACCTTCTCAGTCACTGAGACACTGTTAAATAGCCATAAATAGGATCTAACCTATTGTCAAGTATTTGAAAACACTGGACTGGTTAGGAAAGTTTTGATCATGATTTTCCTTTTCTATCTAAATCTATCACGTAATTTCTTGCATGCAGGAAGAGATACAAACAGATATACACTGAAAAGAAATTCATAAGCATCACCTGAAAGAGAAAGTCTCCTGGCTGTTAGATGTACTCACTAAATGTGTAGTGAAACAATTCAAGCAATTACTTCTGCTTTGGCCCAGCAGTTTGGCCCCTAACAACCTTTTCTCATTTCAACAGACCACTTTGGTTTGTTGATACATGCCAGCAGAAGAACTAACATGAGTGGCAGTGCAGGGCTCTTTTCCCCCAGCTCCCAAGCAGAGGGAACTCTTGTAAACAGACCGTGTTACACGAGAAACTGAGAGAGTATTTCCCTTGTGCACTGTTACAGTCGTCTCAGTAACCAGCCAATGATACAGTCAACCCATCTTAGAACCAAGCACTTCTCATTAAAAAGCTCTTAAGCCTCACAGCATCAAAAGTAATGGAATCCATTACATGCAGGCAACGATGAATCACTAGGGTGAAGAATAAGGAGCAAAATATTATTCTCCATTATACCAAAAGAAAATCCAAAGTCCCCACAGAACTGTAAGTGAACTGTGGCACAGACTTCTGCTGCCACAGAAGGCCAGGAAGAAACTGCAAAGCCTTGGGGTTTGGGGTTGGGTGGGGTTTTTTTTTGTTTTTTGTTTTTAATATGACTCATTGAGACTTGAAGATTCCAGTATCTGTGATGACTGCTTGTCCTCCCATCTCCCTCTCTTTGGGAAAATCATATACCAAGCACAGGCAACAGAATTCCCATCATATCTGATCTACACCAATACTGTGGAAGCCATTCTACATGGTTTAAACTTGAATGTGACTGGCAGTTGTCCCTCTTGTAAGACAAACTTTGTGCTCTCAGTTCACACTAAGCCTCCTCAGTTTTTAGGGGCTCACCACTCCATCTAGTGAGTCAGTTCAAAATCCCGCTCTAAATCCAGGAAGATTCAAGAGTAGGCTAGAGGCTGAATACGTTCAAGGCTTGCCTTGCTGTCAGCATAGTAACCCTGGAGCACTCATCATGCCAGATAGATGCAACATTATGCACGTTTAATGGAATGAGTCTCTCGACTTGCCAAGGCTGAGCCTTTCAGGAATAAAAGAAAGCCGTGCAGTGGGCATGCACACTCAGAAGATGCGCAAGCCTGTGAGGCTCAGAATAGGGTGCGAAAACCTACTTTTTCTTCAGGGTTATCACTGTGACAGATACAAGGACTGCACAGGTGGAATAAAGATAGGAAAAAGCAAACTTTCTGATACAAACACAAACATAGAAAATCCAGTGAAATAACTTCTACCCATTGCAGTGGCAAATGAGAGAAGGTTGTTTGGTAAAATGCTTGAGACAATTTTAGGTACTAAACACAGAAAAATTGTCTCTTAAAGTAAGAGAGAAAAAGACAGTCTCAGCATCAGACAGGACAGAATACCTGTTGTGTGTACAGCACAGGTTTTTATTCACTTCATTTTCCCTAGGTTTGACTGAAAAGGTTTTGTGTCAAATGCTTTTCAAAGTCTAATCGTGTTTTCACACACAAGGGATAATACTTTTTGCTATTTGTTGTTGAAAAATTGACCACTAGAGGATTAAATATTCTCTGACCCAGCAAACAAAAGAACCAAATAACTCGATTTGGATATTATGTCTCATGGGAACCAACATCTAAGTTCCTTGACTTTCGCCTTCCCTGTGTAGTTGAGAACCCATGGCAGGACTACGTTTCCCATGAGAGGCCAAGGCAAAAGAATTCCTATGATGGATCACCTCCTCTCTCTGGAAAAGAAACTTGGCTGACGTAGCTGATGAGGAATCAGAGCATATTGAGGAGAATGGAAGCATGCAATACCTGGAAGCCCTGGCAGTGCTGGCAGCTGAAGCGTTTTTGCTGCTAGCCAGAAAATTCTCACAGAAAAATTTACATTTTCAGTGAGTAAAACCACAACAAATCAACATATTTTCTGTCATTGCTGGCTTTCCCACTTTTTCCACATTTCTCTTGACCTCCTAAATCCTTAGTAATTTAATGGTAGAATGAGGCAGCCCCAGCAGCACCTGGCTCTGTCGGCCTGGCAGAACTTCATGACTTAGATATCTCCTTCACAATCCCTTGTGCCCTTCCAGGGCAACTGGCTAGTACTGGAGCAGTCAGGGACACAACTTGTTTGCAAAGACTAACTCTGGAGAACACATTGTGTTTGCAGAGTTGTTGTGCTTCTTGTGTGAAGACCTATACATCTCCCTCTGAGCCACAGCATACAAGTAAGAGGATGGAAGAAGCTCTGGTCCTACTCCTGTCAAACAGCGTTATTAACGATTCCATCACTGGTCATTAGCCACAACAGTATTGCTCAAAAGTTTCCAACCATTGGCAACTGAAATGCCACCTGGAAGCAGTTAAGAGTGACAACCTATCTCAATAATCCGAACAAATCCAACACGAAGGGTGCATTTGGACTCTTTCACATGCTATCTAAAATATTTATATTAAAAATGTTAAGTGTGATACCTTTTCAGTTCTTCTGACTGAAAGATCAAAGAAGAGAAGCATAAATATTTAGCAGTTTTTTTCCCCAACTAGATGTTAATACTAAAGGCTACAAAAAGTATTACTAAAAATAACTTTGCTGTCAAATTAAAACATATTTCATAATCAAGTAAAAAGTGAATTTATATGTGAATCTAAAACAATTCATTCTCCTAAGAAATGAAGATGGATGGGAACGACAGGCGGTTCAGATGTATCTTCATTGAGTACTAGCAGAAATCAGGGTCTACAAAGTTAGAGGGCAGACAAGTGCATAGGAAGGACTGAATGCTGTTTTGGGTACTTGCATAGATTTCATCACTTAGTTTAGTGGTTCTGTCCTTACCACGCCCAGGAGCTAGGTGTTTAAGTACCCTTTACACTTGCTGAGAGTTGAGGTAGAGAGGAACATGGCTCTGGATTCAGATCAAGAACCTAAATGATTTTCCAAGGTTACACAGCAAATTGATGAGAGAGGGGGGACTTGGATAAACGCATGCATAGATCCTTTCAGTTACCCTTCTTTCAAGTCACTCCTCCCATGTACACACACTTCCAGTCACCCTTCTTTTCTGCAAATTGTTCAGCAGCCCTGGAAACAAAACCCAGTAGAGGCGGGAAAAAGTAAATAATCCCATATGCAATGGACAGGGCAGGGAAAAGCGCAGAGCCAACATCAGGACAACCAAATATGCTGTTTGTTAACTGACAAACTAATCCCAAATCAGGAGAAAACAGGACGGGGAGAAGGGAGCAGGAAAAGGTGAGTTAACTTGAGACCAGAAGACAGGAGGGACTTAAGAATTGAAACCAGAGGTTAAAACAAATCAGTTCCCCTTTCTTGTGTAAAAGCAACACACTAAAAGTGCCAGCCCCCCTGGGCAGCCTGCAGCTAGTAGGCAATTTAAAAACATTTCTGCCTGTGTGTGGGCACATAGACAGGTTTCTCAATGGGGCTGCTTACAGTATCTGTTAAAGCTGGTGAAAATTCTGCAGCCACTTGCACAATTACGTGTTGTTTACTATCTCCTTCCAGTCCATACATTGCTTTTCCTCTCTGAATTGTCAGGTTTTCCGAGCCTTAATCTGATTTACTGGATTTGGTTTGGAGACGCAGAAATTCCCCACTTCCCCTCCCCGAGGGCAGTGTGGTTCCACACAGACAGTCACAAGAAACCTGTTCTCATCGCTTTTCTGACAGTTGCTGTCTTGGGAAGACAACTCAGAAAAAGTCCTCAAAGTAAGGATAACTACTGGCCAGCAGATTAAACTACTGTTAACACACAGTAAAACTGTCTGGCTGTTAAACATTTCTCTTGCTGGGTCCCATTTCATAGAATCATAGAACCATAGCATGTTTTGGGTTGGAAGGGACCCCCAGAGCCCATCTAGTCCAACCCCCTGCAGTGAGCAGGGACACCATTACCCAGATCAGGTTGCTCAGAGCCCCGTCCAACCTGGGCTTAAATGTTTCCAGGGATGGAAACATCTCTGGGCAACCCGTTCCAGTATTTCACCACCCTCATCGTAAAGAATTTCCTCCTTATATCCAGCCTAAACCTACCCTGTTTCAGCTTGAAACCATTACCCCTTGTCCTGTCACCGCTGTCCCTACTGAAAAGATTTTCCCCATCTTTCCTATAGGCCCCCTTTAAGCACTGAAAGGACAGGTACTTAGCACAGGTAATATATTTGGACCATGATGACAGACAAAGAGTGTAGGTGAGGCTTGCCTGGTTGTTTTGAATATAACGATGGGCAAAATGTCACAGCACCATTGAAACTAGCCAAATAATGACAACATATACCGATCAGGTGTACTAGCCAGAACTTTTACAGCTGTCAAAACAAGCATTAGTTTGGAAAACTCTAAGTGCCACATTTGGCATGTTGCCCCCTTAATATTATGGCTACTCATATGTCTTGAAAAGACAAATGAAAAGAAAAATGTGAATGTGATAGGATGTATGCATATCAAACACCTTCTACAGTAAGATGATATCACATAATAAAACACCATATGGGCATGAAGACTAGAAGTTCAGGACCCAAAATGAGAGGCATCATTCTGTAAGTACAATGAAATTATTGGTCTGCCAGTCAAGAAAGGAGAAAAAAAAAAACATTGAGACATTACACTAGGAAGATCAAAATACCATTTTTGCTAAGACTTTACTAAGAAAGGCCAACTGATCCTCTCACTAGCGGGAATTAATGCCAGCAAAGAAGGGATAAGATTTCAGCCCAGAATGGGGAATACACAGGGAGCACTAGAGCAAATCAAATGTTCTCAAATTGTCCAAGAGATGAACTTTGCCCTAAGATACTTTAGGAATGAGCAGAAGTAGTCTCAGAGCTGTTATCAGTTGTCTTTGGGAGTTCATGCAGGACAAGTAAAGTACCAAATGTTTGGAAGAGGTCAAACGGAGCACTTAATTTTTGAAAATAGGGAAAAAAAAAAAAAAAAGCTAGGACACCATAGGTGCTATAGAGCATTGCTTTTACTTTAAATTCCCAGACAGACTCTGGTGCAGATAACCAAAGCGCTTGTAAGCACACAATGGGGAAAAAAAAAAAAAAAAAAAAAAAAAAAAAAAAAATTGAAAACATGGGTATATTGAGCAAATCTAGTCAAAACAACCTAATTTCTCCTCTATAAAGGGGTAACAGGCTAATAAATCAATAATCAATAAATGAAACAATAAATTGAAGTAGCAAACACCATAGGGGTAGGCATGTATGAAGGGGTGTGTATATGCATATGGCACATATCTTCACAGTCAGCTAAACTACATAAGAAAAAATAGTCTAAGATCAATATGCCACAAAACATGGAACCATTGGCAGTGGTAAGCAGTTTCAGAGAAAGTCAAAAAATCTTAGGAGAAATTTTTAAAAGTTACAACAAAAAGTGAAAAAAAACAAGGAAGAAAAATACTAAATGCAGTTCATAAAATTAGGCAGTACAAAATCTGTCTTCCTAAATGTTTCACCTTGGAGACTGGTGCATGAAGGTAGATGAGAAAACTGGTAATCAACACGATTGCTACTAAAAGGTGATAGTCCAAATGGCTGGAGTAGCTGCCAATAATTTGTTGTTTCTGGAAGTGGTTATCCACAGTTCATAGCCAAATCTGAAAGATCGTTCTTGTAGGGTTCTTAATCCTGGCTCCCAGGTGATGGAATGTTTTCATTAATGGAATAGGTGATGCAGCAGAAGTGTTTGTTAACTGGCAAATCACAGTAAACTGGGTAAAACAGTAAGTATAACTGAGGACAAGAGTAGAATAATCTTGACAAACTGGAAAATCTGAAGGATATAATTCAACCAGGACAAATGTAAGCTTCTGTATTTAGCCGAGAACAAGTAGCTGCACGCACAGAGGATGGGCAACAACTGGGCATAGAGCCATGCTGCACAAAGCATCGAAGGACCACACAGAATGACGAGCTGAAGGTAAACCGGTGATGATGATGTGCTGCTGTAAGCTAAGCAAGCACCACTGCGGGACAAACTGCTGGAATGCAGCCAGAGTGACAACCTCCTGCCCTGCTCAACACTGCTACTGCCTCAGCTGAAGTACTCTCTCCACACCTCAAGAAAGGTGTGAGGCAACTGGAGGCAGATCACCCAGTGCTCCCCAGGAGCAATAGGAACAAACAGATGCCTAGATAACACAAATTACAAGGGAAGACTGAAAGAACACAGGTTGCCCAGCCTAATGAAGAGAGAGCATGAAAACACCCTTCAAATACATAAAATGCTGCTGCACTGAGTTAGGTAAGAAATCTGTTCATCAACATTCACAAGTGGCAGGAGATAAAAGTAATGAGCTCATGTTGCAGAAATGTTCAGCTTGAAAATTCACTTAGAAAGACACTGGGGTCCCCATTGCTGGAAATCTTTAAGGACTGTTATACAAGTGTCTGTCAGGAATGCTATAAGTAGAGCTGATCCTGTTTTGGAGTAGGAGGATGAACTAGGTGGCAGTACTCTTCAACTCTTATAGAATAAAGTAATGTAATGGTCTTTAAAATGCAGAAAGTTACTTGAGTAGCAAAGGTAGCTCCTTGTAGCTCCAATTGAATACACATTGTGTATTTGTTTATCCCTTTGCACTAAAAGGAGATGGAGAAAAAAGCCGAGTTCAGGAAGCCGAGGAGGTAGGAAATACAAACCGTTGCTGCCAGACCTGGCGTCTGCAGACGCTCTGTGTTACCAACACTAGATTCCCAGGAAACAAAGCCAACAAGGAAAAATTTTTGAAGGGGAACAGCAGAGACCAACAGGCTGAGAGGGGAAAGGAATCCCTTGAAGATGATGTAACCTCTTCAGGCCTTTCATTACCCTTACAGGCCATTGTTGAAATACAGCAACTAGGAAAGCAAAGTGCTGCTGAGTTACCTTTCACTGCCTAAACCCATTAAAAAACCCCAGAAAGTCCACTCTGTAAGACAGCATCCCAAAGGGAGAATGTCATTCAGCTGCTTGTTGCCTTTGCTTCAGGGCTGAGAGATGCCTTAGGAAAGCTCTAAGGAACAGCCACAGAAGATGCTGCATATCCTTGATAGGCTGAACTGCATCTTTCTCTTTTATGCTTTTCTGAGTTTATATCAAGAGGTTAACCCTTTGCTTTCAGCTTTCCAAGTTCACATTCAACCCCAGGCAATCTTAAAATAAGGACAAAGTCTTTCTTCTAATGCAACAATGCTGCAAACAAGCCTGTTGGAAATCTATACCCCACGGCAATTTGGGAAGTCCAGGGACTAGGAGACATCTGAGACACCAGTCAATGAACGAAGTCTGGTTGGCCCTGAGGAGGGCAACAGCTCTGGGGACCATGGCCTTTTGACATAGAAGCTGATTAACTTTATGCCTTGTTGCAGGTAGAGAGACTGAAAAATACAGAGGAAATGACATGTCCAAGGACATACTGCAGATCAGCTAACCTCATAACAGAAATACATAGAAAGGTAATAGAAATCTCATCTTTTGAAGCCTCCGTATAACGCTCTGAATAACCAGCCATGTTTCCCTTGTATTCATACGTGTTATCCTGGCCTCCACATTCTCACTCCCTTGCTGTTCTGTATTCACTTACCGTACCTCTTCCTTATGTATACAATAGCTGCGAGGAAGCTGCATTTCATTTCATCTACCTATACTGCCTTTTGCAGCAGAGAATGAGAGGCTGTGACTCTGCTACAAGGAAGAATAGCCCCAGGTACTTGTATAAGAATATGTGTATGTAAGTGTAGATATACATTCATAGCCATTGCTGCAAAAGCTAGCTTATTATTAACCTTTGCAAGTTTGCTTGGACTGATAAGATCACCAGTTTTGTGGAAATCTTGATGTTTACTAAATCTTTTTCAAGTATTAAATGTTCATGTCATAGAAGTTCCGTTGCATATGTGTTCTTTCATTCTTACATGAAATATGAAGTTGCCAGGAACAAATAAACTATTTATGACTTATGCCTCTACAATAATGAAGCATGGCTTAATGGGGGCACGTACTACTTTGAAAGTACTGCAGTCTGTTGTTCCCCAAACCAGAGACGCTCTTAAATGGGTTTGAGATGCATACTCTCCTTTTTCCTAAAACAAACAAACAAAAAAAATCAAATTCTTGACATGATTGTCTAAGTCATAGCAGAAAGACTCATACATGCCATGGGCTCCTGCACCACATCCCACATACCTGCCTTACTTGCAGGTGATGCAGTGTAGGTTGCATACAGCTGCACCCAGACGGCAACTGTTAATCCAGACAGCTAACTGAAATGAACCCAAGTTATTCTTACATTACTGACTTTAGAGTTACAGAAGAGGAAACTGGTATTTGTTATACATAAGATGCAGCAATTTGGTGGCATGACCTTAAAGGCCATCATCTCTGCTAGTAGATCATCTTCATTTGAGCTACAGTAACAAAGAAGGAAGCAGATGCTCCTCTGAGATTACAGGTAGCTACAGCTGAACAGTTACCTCGCCAAGTGTCACTGGGAGGTCACACCATTAAGATCAGCAGAGTTTGTTCTCTACTTTGCCTAATTCTTGTCACACCTAGCCAGGATGGCTGGTGTTCTAATATTGTGTTTGAAAACATGCACAGTACCAACGAACATGAAAATTATTAGGCACTCACAGCTGAGAGGGTTGCAATGCTACTCATGCTGCCTTCTGAAACATCTGCATCCACCGTGTCTCTCCACTGCACTCACAGGAACAAACTCTCCTCCCCAGCCAGTGACACCATCTCTCTGTAGAGATGGCTGAACAAACACAGGTGCTGGCTGTGTGGAATCAGTGAGGGGATATACCTCCTTAAAATGGAAGAGATGACAGAGGAAACACTGTAGACCTTAGAGAGGAAGAAGAGGGAGACCACAATATCCCTGTGACATTTTGCACTGTAGTTTCTACCAAAAGGTGAAGACACAGAGATACAGTTTGGACAACCCAGTAAGACCAGATCACTGAGAAGCATGAAGTAGATAAAGGGAGAGAGATCTGCAGATCTCAGTCCTGAAACCCGCACTTTTCATCCACAGGATTTAATCAGTATCATGATGCTTGATGCTATTGTGATTTAACACTTTAGTATCCATATGAGGAAAGGTTAAAATGATCTCACTCTTCACTAGGATGAATGTACCACAAAAGCCGAAGCATCAGTCCAAAGCATGGGTTGCATAGGACTTGGACAGTTATAGGACAGTCAAAACATTTATAAACACCTCTAAGCTGGATAAGAGCTTTCTTATACTGCTAGCACATCTGCACTCCAGGGACAAGCTTAGTCTCTTGTATCTCAACAGATTTCAGTTCTGATTCTGTATATCTCGCAATACATCACAGAAACTCCACAGGAAAGCAATGAAAGAATCTGGATCAGGCTCAGCATTCACCTACAAAGCCCATGTTTAGATCCATACTGTGTTGGATCCGTATTTGAGGGTCTGTTTGTTTGTTTGTTTTTGTTTTTCAAGGTTGAGTCTGTATTTAGTTTATTTTCCCCAAAGACTGGGTAAGCATTTCAGTAGCACATGGGTGAGTCAATAAAACTGAGCAACAGCTCAAACCCTTCTCCAATCCGGCTTCTCAGATTTCCCCTACTGTACTAAACCAGCACATCTGCCTGAGCAGCTGCACATGTGATGAACCACACTAGTGAGCTGATGTGTTTGAAAAATGACTGGGTAGAGGAAGAAAAAAAAAAAAAAAAAAAAAAAGACTTAGATCCCCAATCTGGTTCACTGAGTAGCCACACCAGTCCCTGTGCCAGCACAGCGTGGGGGTGAGAATAGCAGAAACCAAGACTTGTGCTGCCAAGAGAAACGCGTGTGGAAACAAGGGCTAAAATCACAAGCTGGTAATTCACTGAATCTACACAGGCACTAAAGCATATCCTCCCCGCCCCCCCCCCCCACCCCCCAGTTCATGTAAAAACATGCTATACATTATGTTCAAAATGAGACTCAGATATAAGAGACAGGAAAAAACCCCGTCTGGCTGTCCCCAAGTGCTGCTGAGTCCAATCTCCTGACCTGTTCCCACTGAAGGCAGTGCAATGACACTTCTTTCTGCCAACTGAGGATTCAGCTGACATTTCATAAAACAAGAGGGACGGGTGTCTGGGTAGCAATGTTTTAAAAACTGATCAGCAGAAGCAGCCAGTTGGATCCTCTTCTTAAAAATCGTGATAGACCAGTTTGGTTAGGAAATGAATGAATGTGTTCAGCATCGCATGAGAAGAGGTAAGGAAAACCAGATATGACAGCTGAACTTTGCAACAGTGCAAACTCTTTTGCCACCAGTTAAGCCTGAGGTCAGTGGTCTAAGCAGACCTTATATGTGTAGGGTCCTTCATCGGGCCTCTGCTCTAGCATAAATTTCATTCTACGCAAGCGAAGTTCTCCCTTCTGGCAAATGTAATACAGACCCTGGGAAGAGAGACCGGTTCTTGTAAGCTCACTCTTCAGTATTACATCAAACGCTGCAGCAATGCTTAAGGGGTTATTTCCATTAAAGACAAATTTCTTCAAGGTGGCTGCCTTTAACTCCTCCTCTCTATCGTGGGTCATCAACCCAAGCTGACTATTTGGCTTCTGGGTATTAAGAAGCAAGGCTGGATAGAAGTAGGGCGTGGGGATCAAGAGAAAGAAATACTAACGGTGAATCACTCCTTTGCTGATAGAAGGCACGGTTGCCTTTAATGAACAGTTACATGGAGGATGTGAGATAATCTAAGTGGGACTGTTATGAAACTTAACTATGAGATACTTTGAGTTACGATCTATAAAGCTGCTAACTGGATTCAGTAAGTTGTTGAGTCATTACCATATAAGACTGGGTTGCTTTGAATGGCATATGAAATCCATATGGCTAGAGACATTGAGTAGTTTACTTCTGGTTAGAGAAGAAGATGGAAATGAGCATACATGTACACAATTTATAAGAATTAAAAATTAACAATAAAAAATAATTAGCTGTGATTATATAGCACCCACACGAATGTTATTTTGTCATTTATCTTTTAATTAAAAATGTCCTGTGATTGAGAATTAGTGGGCATGAAATTAGCATGGATTTTTAATGTTTTGGAAAAAATACAGTACGTTCACCACACTGATGTTCCTGTTATGGCATCAACTCAAAGCCAAATGAAGACTGGGGAGAAGGATGCTGGGTACTACATATAAATCACTGATCTTTCACCTCTTAGAATATTTTCACATTCAAACTGAGATGCTGAATGAGCTGAGCGCTTAACACAAAAAAGAGAAGAACTTACAAAGCCACCACTATGGATATAAATCATTCTGGAGTAACTACTCAAGCAAAGACCCAGGGCTGAGCTAGTCAGACAACTCTATTATCTTTCACCTGAGGAAAGTGTGATTAGTGGAGGAAATGTCACATTTACACTTTAAAATTGTTTCAAAGACAACTTGTATCTTTTGGCACAACTCAGCCATTTTAAAAATATTGGAAGAGAGAGAGGCAGAGACAGCAAAGAGCATTTTTTTTTTTATGATTCTCACCCTTGTATTAAGCCACTGAGTTTAGCTTGAATATTCAGTATCTCAGCAGTTGGCACCTCCCAGGCAGCGGCGCTGAATTGCTCTCTGCTCATCCTCAAGGACGCGGCGCCGGGGCTCTGGGAGACGAAGGCTCCCTGCACTGTGCCTGTGCAGTGCCTATCGCCCTGCGGAGCACCAGCCTGCGGTGCAGCACGGAGCGGCAGGGGCAGGCAGGACAAGGAGGCAACTGCATCTTCTTCACTCTTCACCTCTGCTGGGAAGGGGGAGAGGTGGTCTCTGCAGCTGCTCTATAGCATGTGGGAAAGGGACAAAGGCAGTCAAACTGGATGGGGGAGGAACATTTACTAACACATAAGCTTCTCCGGTGATTTTCCTCAAAGGTGACATTGACAGCACTGCATATAAAATGAGCATCTTTCTGAAGATGTCTTTGCACACTCACCACAAGAAGAATCAGAGCATTACTCCCAACTGCGCGCTGTCCTGAGCAGTACAACATTCATGACCATTACACATGGACGCTCTCCTGCCCTGATGGGTTTTGTGGTTGGTTTTTTGTTTGTTTGTTGGTTGGTTGTTTTGCTTTTGGTTTGGTTTTTGTTGTGTTTTATTTATTTATTTATTTATAAATGGCAACTATACTCAGTCTTATTTTTCTGACTTTTCACTCTTTTTTTTTCCTTCTACTTTCTTTTTGGCTTGGCATTTGCTGGCACTGAGCTATGAATCCTGTACATGGAGCCAACTGAAGTTACTTGGGAAATTCAAAGGAAAGGAGCTGTAAAAACTAACCAAAACCTACTTTCAGCACAGAGGTACCAACTTCATGGTCACCCTCATTTGTAACCTCTTGGAAACACCATGCAAACCATAGAAGCATGGAGAGGATTCACAATTCCATCTCTCCGCTGTGTTTGTACTTGGCACCTCTGTTTCAGCTTTGTACCAATAGCACCTTTGATGTGCCTGTTTTACTTTCTAACCCTATTTTTTCCTCCATTATATATCTCAAACAAAATACCACAAAAGATCCACTTGATCTATATGAACTTGATCCATCCATACTGAAATTCTGGTAGCAAATGATCATAACATTTAAATTTGGCTTATGGCATATTGCCCCCCACCCCCTCCCACATCACCGGGCTACAGACATCCCAGCTGAAGTGTTGTGCGGCTTGCAAACGTTGACACTAAAAGAATAAGTGGACCAGGATGAAATGTAGAGATTTGCTTTAATCAGGAAATGAACTAAACCTGTGCCTTGCTGAAAATTTACCCTCTCTAGTGTTATAAATATACCTATGCACACACAGTAACCATGATGTTCACTAGTTTTGCCCTTTCTGATGAGGATAACCTCTCCTGCCTTCTCTCCGCTTTCTCCAATGAGCAGAAACTAGGTACGCTTGGTTTTAAGAGGTAGAAAGCAGCACTAAAAGCAGGCTCAAGGAAGAAAAGCAGTGACAGAAAGAACTAGCTGGTCTTTTGTTAGAAACCAGGAAGAGTATCTCAAGAATTATAGACAATGCCAAAATGAAATATAAGCGTACTTGCATACAGTGATGCTTGAGCTAGAATTACCGAGCTACTCTTCATCAGCTGAACTGCTGAAAGCAATCATGTCCATGTTTCTGTCCATACCAGCAATACAATAAAATACGTTAGCTTAAACTGCTCCAGTAAAAAATATTTAAGAATGTGAAAAATTTCAGCCTATGCAGATGAGCAGAGAGGTGGCAATTCATGCAGCTACAAAAATGGGATCAATTCCAATTACAAGTTCATACCTTATTTATAGCAGCCTGGCCTGCCTAAACTAACATGTTAATCTCTGACAAACATCAGACATCTCTGGCAATGGCAGCATATCAGAAGGGGAAGCAGGGCTGAGAAGGACAGTGAGTGACAAGGACTTGCTGAATGTCATTCAATGAATCATTTAACCTCTTTGCATGTGAAGTGCAGGCACCTCACTTGGTATTCCTAAGAAGCTCAATTCTGTAGAAGCTCCCATCCAAATAAAGGGCTCTGAAATCCTTGAAGAGTGAAATATAAGCATTTGACATACCTGGATTTCATGTGTGGGACCATGTCTGTGAATACCCGTAGTCCTGCTGCAGGACAGCTCAACTCTTAAATGAGACAACATGGCTTCTCAGGGGTAACCTGGCAGTGTGGAGGGGCAACACACGCTAAGACAAAACTACTATGAACCTTGGAAAATAAGAAGGGTAAAACTCTGTGCATAAATGCTTCACAATATATTTATTGAAGGAATATCTTATCTGTTTAAATTTCCTCTTCATCAGATACTTCAAATCAGAATAAAACAATCTATTATGAAACATCTGAGCAGATTGAATGGGTGGTTTATTAGACTTGAGAGCAATGACTAGCAGTTGATCTGTCAGCCTCAGGCTTAACAGGTAAAAAAGTCTGTTTCCCCTCATCCATCATGGTGAGGAGAGCAGTAGGTCCAAACACAAATACGATTAGTCTGAACTGCAATCTTTGATGTGGCAATGGCTGCAAAGGTTACCTGCAAAATTGGAAGGCGGTAACCAACTACTTTTCCATGAAAAGGACAGTCTCCAAGAGAAGGCAAAGGGCATCTGTGTGACTTCTCTGCTAGACATCCTCCAAAGCCACAGATAATTCTCTTCCCACAGCTTCTTCCTCTGGAAAAAGCAAGCAGCAAGGTCTTCAACAGCAACAGCAGCTGAAGCAGCCCTTGCCCTTCTCGGTCCCGTGGCAGCACCAGTCCTGCTGTGTGGCCACACAGCCGGTTGCGTGGACAAATGATTCCCACGTGGCTGAAGCGCAACCCTCCCCACTTGCTTTTTTTGGGAGGACAGGTTTTCAGCTAGATCAGACTCCCGATTTAGTTCATTGTTTTGGACGTCATAACACAGAGGATGGCAGGAGTGCAGATTGGGAATGGTTAATCAAAATACAAGTTTTTGCCACAGCCTAAGATCACAGTTCCAGGACCAAACCCAGAGAAGCTGCCAGCTCAGCTCCTACCTGCTTTGGGCTCTCATAAACAATTACCAATGCAAGATGTGACATCTTCAGTGGGTACCACCAAGTTCCAACACTTCGAAGTCTTAATCTGGCCTTTTTCAAGTTTGACTGAAAACATCATTCATATCCCTCTAACTTCAATGTGAGTTAATGCAATGTAAATGATACTTCTTGCTTGTAACCCATGTGAGAATCGAGAGAACACAGAAGTGGGTTCACCTTGCAATACATTCATTTTATATGCAATTTTTTTTTTTTTTTTTTATTCCTCATAGCTGCAGAGATTCATGGGAGAGCAAGTAGAGGCTTGTGGGATTTGGGACGTTTGTCTGGCGGGAGGCGTAAGAGAATCTGATTAATTTGTGTTTCCTTTCAGAAATGTGACAGCCATCAAACAATCACAAAACAGAGCCACGATTAAACAACTCATCGCGGGGCAAGTGTGGGGATGCCCACACACAGCAAACCTGCCCTGATTCCTGGAAAGTTTGCAGCCCGTGCCGGGTTCTGTACTGCTGTGTTATACTGCTCCCTGTCCTCACACTAGCTCGTGTGCAGGCTTTCTAAAAGCAAGGCAAGTGTTTTATTTATGTCTTCCATTTGCATTTACATTTTTAAAGAGACAACTGTGATTTTCCAAATCATTAATTAAAAGAGGACAAAGAACACATAAATATTGGAATTGAATTTGTGGGAAACAACTATGTGTCTTGGTTCAACTCTCATACTGGTAGATTTTTATACTGAAAAGCAAAGTAAGTGTAATTGGGAAGATGGAAATACAGTTCTGTGTGTTATTTAGTACATATATCCTATAATACAACTATAGATTGTTGTATTCAATAGAACAGCACTGAAGTAGAGTTCAGAAAGAAAAAAAAAAACTACTGCCAATACTTCCGCGTTAGCTGAAAATTGCCAATAATTTTTGTTGCAAAAACATTTTCCTTGCACTTTCAACGTTCCTCTGAGACAAGAGCAAAAATACTTTAACTGTGAAAATGATCCATTTTACAGGCGTCAAACTATTTTTAAACCCTACCCAGCTTCTCTATGCCTAGATCATCAGTAATTTATTTGTGAAATTCCCCAAGGAAGGGAATTTGGAAAGGAAAGGTAGGTGGGAAGCAAAAAAAGCCCTACATATATATCTATATCTATCTATATCTCGTGTGTATATATGTATCTCTCCCTAGAGGGGAATTTACTAGGTGCCAAATCGTGACACCTGACACAAAACATATACCACCTTACTATTAGCATGGTTTTGTTGAAGTCAATGAGATGCCCAGTACTACCATGAAAAGCAGAACCAAAATCTAATAATGCTGAATATTCAGAATATGGAGGGAGCAGCAGACCTAGCCAAGCATCTCATCCATCTGTCCCGTGACACAGATCCCTGTAAGGTCGCAGAGGAAAATCAGACAAGCTGTAAGTAGGAGGGCGTGTTCATGGACTCCACTTGGCAGGAAAAGGAGTAACACCGGGAAATTTGAAGGTGGAAACAGGTAAACTGATAAGGGAGATGTGGGACGGCATGAAAGAGATTGCTCGAAGCACGGCCCGAAGCCGGTAACCACTATGCACTTAAGTCTTAATTTGGGAGCAAATCCAAGAGGGATATGCTTGGAGTCCTGGACTGGGGTCTTCCCCTATCCAACAGAGCAACATCAGGTGATACTGCAAGCCTTCCTTTGCTGTCGGTGGAGGAATGACTGACATTTCAAAAGCTGTAAGCCCACTAGGCTTCACTCCTTCCATGAATCTCTCTTCCTTTTTGGTGTACTGAGAGAGTGGGCAGCCTTACAGCTTTCCTCCTGCTCCTTTACAGTGGGATAGTGCTGCAGGCAGTAACCTTTGTGATGAGGAATTAAACCTGTACTACTTCAAAAGGTAAAAAACTAC
This sequence comes from Podiceps cristatus, assembly GCA_000699545.1. NCBI lineage: Eukaryota > Metazoa > Chordata > Aves > Podicipediformes > Podicipedidae > Podiceps > Podiceps cristatus. The sequence goes on from KL276729.1 coordinate 17,580, forward strand.
TACAGGATCAAAAGACAACTAATCAATCTCCTTCCCATTATCCTAAATAACTGTTTTGTTTTGTTTTAAAATGGAACACTTTGGCAGCAATGAGACTATATCCAGACGCAAAACAAGCAAACCACACTTCCGAACACCTGAATGACTCCAGGTATACCTATTATATGCACATTTGCCAAATGCAGGTGGGGCAGGACTTGTTAAGAATTCCTGCCTTCGTAAGGTGTTTCCCGAAACCCAGAAGGAAAATATTCTTTTAGTGCAATACAAGTCCAAGCTCATGTTTAAAGCAGGAATTGTTGATCCCAGTTCGGTGAAGCAGCAGATTTTCATTACATGGAGCACAGAAAGAAAGAACTGCTTGTCAGATATGTCTCTGGAAGATTTGCTTACAGGAACATGTCTGTGTGCACACAGAGGAAGGGCCTATTCTGGGGAAAAAGTTGTCCCCTGAAGGTTTCATACATCTGTTTTGATGAAGTGCCCTGGAGATTTTCTGTATTGGTTTTCGAGAAGAGGAGGCTGTACAAAGCACTGCAAAGGCTGCTACCTCTGCTGGAAAAAGACAAGCTCTGAAGGCACATTTTAATGTTACACGAGACACAGTTTAGACTACGGCAGCAAGAAAGGCAGAGACACGGGCATTTCAGAGCCTATGTTCTCCTTTGCAGAGGCAAAAACCAAACCAAAAATTTGAAGAGCCACCCCTGCTAAGTTCTCCTGCAACGTGAATTGCAGCTCTTCTGTCGGTGCCTAACAGAATGAGGCGTACAAACACAAAATCAAAGCAAACAGACCTGTTGAGAAAAGCCAGGAAGAAGAAAAGTGCTTGCGTGGCGACTTCGCCAGCTCTCCGTCTCCAAAGAGAGACTTAAACCATCTTCCTTCCACCTGCGCAACTGCCAAAATCCAAATCCAGGGTTTAAGGTCTGGCCTTTGGGGAATGCCAAGCCCAGAGCCCAGCACCCACACAGTGCCGCAGGGATGTCTAGAGGAGCTTGGTCTCAAAATGTGAGTACGAGCCATTTCCAGACATGCCCTCTTCCCATGAAATTCACTCAGGCAAAAGGTCACCGCCCTCCCATCCACCACAGGCAGCGGGTTACAATGCTGGCAGTAAGCGCCATTTCACATTTTTCTGCTTCCCTCCTGCAACTAGCTCTCCAAGAGGCTGCTGGTTTACAACGCGCTCTTTGTGGAGACTGTATCTTTGTTTTAGAAGATCACTGGGAAGACGCCTTCACAGTTTGTTGTGGAGGCAGAGGACAGGGGGGAAATGGACAGTTCGGGTGAGACTATCACCTGCTGTTTGGATGGGCTTAGTGTGCATCAGGATATATGGCTGAGGCACAAACCTCTGCTTGCTACCCACACTTCAGCTCATCCACTTAAGCCTGTAGGCATAAGAATATATTTACGTGGACATCCAAAACTTGCACGCATTTCTCTCTGCCTGCCATTCATGCCGAAGCTGTTTTATTGGCTCTAATGACATAACCTTCCTACTTAGACATGCAAGGAAGCACATGGGCTGCAAAATTGACTTTCACTGCTGGTTTGGATTCTTCTGCTAATTCATATGGTTTTTAATTCCATGCCCTTTAGGTCTATAATAAATATGACCCTTGATAAATTGGAGCAAGAATTAAGCTAATATTGAAAGAATCTGTCAGACTACTTATTTATTGTTTTAATTTTATGACTGTCTTGATGTAAATCCTATCAGATATTGGCTAGGTTTAAACAGAAATCACTAAATCAACTAATTCTATGAAAAAGCAGAAAAAGTAGTATATTAAGTATGTTAGAAATGAAGTTGTTAAATCATTCATTACTCACTGGTTTTGAAATGCTTTTTGTTGAGTAACGAATAAAATAAAACCCGTATCCAATAATGCAATATATATTTTTCAGGACATTTACTATGTCATATGTTAGACTTACCTTCTGCACAATGGAAACGTTAATTTATTAGCACTTAGGTAAAGCTTATCTAACATTTTCTGTGTCACAATGTCTTTCTTAAACACTTAGCTGAAGAAATGTATTTGTATTCGTATTCAGGAAGAATTTACTTGGTGTGAGTGTGGAATTTACTTTCATTGTGGACACTTTGCATAAGAATCTGATCTGCAACTTGCAACCATCTTTATCTCCTCTAGGTTCAGTAAGAGCTGAACACGTGCATCAGCTCACAGGATCTGGACTTGGAAAATTGTTACGAATTTTCAGTTTGTTACGATTTAATGCAGTAAACCTCCAATATTTTCACTTGTAAAGCAAAAAAACACTCACCTAGGGGAAAAATCTTTGCAAAGATACAATTGTACCAATTCAAGTTGATTTATTGAATTAAATTACAGATCATCTTTCTGATTAGCCAGTTTGCCATCCTATGAACCCAACAAGGAGCAAAGGGATAAGGAAGGAAAATAGATAAGGCTGCAGGCTTCATTTTAAATGCTCAGCTGCTACAGCTAGTGATACTAAGAATGTCTTTTTGATGAGGTCAGCATTTATGAAAACTCTGTAGTCACATTTATATGCTAGTCAAAGCTGAACTGCATTGGTACTATTTAGTCTTTTCTCTTGAACACTTTCATGACACTGAAAAAACACCATGTTAATGCACATCAGAAAGAAAGAAAAAAATAAAAACTACTTCAAAATGCAAGAGCTTTTTTCATAAATCTCTTTCCGCTACCTAAAACAGAAACAGTGGCCAATCCCTGCTCCAGCTGGACCAAGGGGACCCCCGCTATCCCAACAGGAGACTCAACTTTCATCTTTAAAGAAGTAAAAAAAAAGAAAAAGAGGAAAAAGGCACCTAGAAACTTTATCTTTGTAATCAAATGAGAAAAACTACTCTGTGATCTATTAATACCTCTGTCCTCCTGGAGAGAGGATAAAAAAGTTATTGAAGATGTTTCAAAACTTCTCTTTCACTGTTGCACGGGGGATCATGCACTCTAACTTCACTGGCAGTCCCTTCAGGGAAAAAAGGAAAGCTCATCCTATCGTGACCTTGATGGCACGCTTCTCTCAGAAGGAAGGGACAGCACAAGATTCCAGTCTAAAAATACGGACCCAGATTTCCTCCTTTCCAGATCATACTGGGACACATAGTTTCAAAAATGGACTTAATCGTGGGAGAATCCTTTCACTGGGAAGCACCCTGCAGTGGAGACACTTTTTAAGACTCCAGGACAGAACATGACAGGGATTGAAAGGCACAGGTAATCTCTGCTGTGTTAATGGCCTTCACGGAGGCCAGTGACGGCATGAGTGACAGCACCACGGAGCCCAGCAGTCCCTGTCGGCCTCACTAACCCGTGGCAATGCCCGAGGAGAGAAGGTATCACTGAAGAGGAGACAGCTGCAGCAGTGAGGCTGGGAACTCCCAATTTAAAACACTCTCAGGGTTGCTCTAGTTTATGCTAGCTCCCTTCTCCAGTCTGAACAACCCCAGCCGCTGACGTGGCTTGTGCTCAAGAACCCGACCACTTTGGTGGCTCTTTGCAGGACTCAGTTTATCGATGTCTTTCTTGTACTGTCACAAATCAAAGCATTAACAGTTTAAACAGCCCGCCTTCCTGCGAAAAGCTATTTCAGGTTGGAAAAAAACACAGATTTTGCTTTTCATTTCCATACAGCAGATGTTTCTGTATTTGAAAACCCTACTTTGCCTTCATGAGCAATTCCATTCTTTCTTGATGCAGTGAGCTGCCTTTAGGCTCTTACTCTAAATACAGAAAAAGGTGGAGCTGTGGCTGTGTTTCCCTCAATTTGTATCCTCACACTGTCCATTATTTTCACGTCACATTAATCTTTGGTTCCATATCATCTAACTGTGCAACAAAATGCCAGCACTGTAATTTGCTACTTCTGCAACTGCTTTTCATTCGACGGTTTTTAACTCAGTACAAAGATAGCTTCTTCCTGAACCACCTCAACCTAGCTGGTGTCTCTGGTAATTTTATTGACTACCGTGAAGTTACCCAAAGATAAATCTAGCTCTTTGATTTCTAACAAGAATTGTGTGCTGCTTTGATCTGGAGGTCATCATCTGCAAGTGAGTTAGAAATTAGTGTTTCGTTATCCCACAGAAAAAAAAACCTCAATTAGCAAGAGGTGAAATATGGGGACTGAGCCTTAAACAATTTACAGTAACAGAGGGATTAGTGCTGTAAATTGACTCAAGACCCCTCTGGTCATTTGAAGCACCCAGTACCAGTTGATTGAGAAAGCAGTCCCAGGCCCAATAAAGAACAGTTCTCTGATAACAAGCCAGCGGAGGAAGATTTTTCTCATGTATTAATGACCAGCCTTATGTACCAAAGCAGAAAGATTTCATTCATACGTTAGTCTAATCTTCTTACAAAACCGCTGGAGCTTTTTTGCTCAAGAGATTCTTGTGTCAGTGATTATTTATGCACTTTTGTCATAAAAGATTTCCTTTTAACTGTTTTGAATGTGGTGCCTTCTAATTGCATTGGATGTTCTTGTTATACCCACAAATCCTTGCAGCCAGCCTTCTCTGCGCTATTCATTATTTTCACGTTCCTCTATCATGTCACTTGTCATCTGTTTCCTCCCCAACCTAAGCAGTTCTAATACGTTTCATTCATCCTCATGTCTCTTGTCTCAATGAGGGTGGTGAAGCACTGGAACGGGTTGCCCAGAGAGGTGGTGGATGCCCCATCCCTGGAAACATTCAAGCCCAGGTTGGACGGGGCTCTGAGCAACCTGGTCTAGGGAGTGGTGTACCTGCTCACTGCAGGGGGGTTGGACTAGATGACCACTAGCGGTCCCTTCCAACCCAAAACATTCTATGATTCTATGATTCTATGTCTCGTGCATTTTCACATCCCAGACAACTTCTGCTGCCTGGATTTTCTTTTCCTGATATTTGCCAAGATGCAAGGACCAACTATGAATACACCTTCTTGTAAAGGGGACAGGCCCACAATTTATATAATAGCATCATAATATTTACAGCCAGATGCAACCCTGTTTCACTTCATTTCCTTTAAGGAGAAAAAGGAGCAATCAAATGGATAGGAAATTAAATCAAAGTGCAGGATATATGACTTCATCTTTAGCTGAGAAATAGTCCTCCTTAAGGACTGCCAGTAAGTTGAAAAGACTACTCTCTCCTACATCAGTAGAACTACCTATACATAGGTATGCACTACAAGCACTGGCAGTGTTATGTGGCATTCTTCTTTATGTCAAAGTCATAAATTACAGCAGTCCTACTTCCTTGGTCACCAACAACAATTTGTTCCTAAAATTACTCTCTATATTTAAAATTCATCAACATCTGCAAGAACTACAAAGTATTCCGTTCTAATAGGCATTATCCCTCTTTAGACATGTTCCCCAATAGATTTTATTGATGTCATTGCTCTTCTTCCCTGCAATGAGTTTAGCTAAATATTGTAAAATAAGGCTTATGGGCTTGCAGGTTGCACAGAAGCTGAATTTCACAAGGGATTATATATTTTCGTTATCAGCACAGTCACTTTATTCAGTCTGAGATTCCTTCAAAAATCCTGGCAACTGGCTGCAATTTACTGGCTCATATTGCTCAACCTCCTTCCTCCTCAAACATGTTTAAGCTTTATTATCCCTCCCAGAGCTACTGTTTGCAGGTATCTTTCTGATAGATGGCACATCCACACTACAAACAGCGAAGCAGTGCAGAGATGTCTGAGCTAGCATTATTAGCCCTAGGTATGAAGCAGAAGCAATCCAGCTGCAACAGCACGGTGCCTGGCACAGACAATTTACTCTACTTTTTCATAGGTAGATCAACCGACACATACCAGAGTCTTTGGTGGTTAGGCTATTTCCAGAACAAGGCGACTCATTTGAACCTGGCTGAGGTACCCAAGGGACTCAGAATGTGATTGAGCTGGATCTCCCACCAGCAAATCAGTTAGCTATTCTGAAATATCCAAGTCATCCTTAATGTCTCCCTGCTTTGATGGCTTACAAAATTTCAGCAGCTTTTTATATTTTCATCAGTCATACTAACACTGCATGTACGTACTCAGATACTCATTCTTCAAAGCCCCTGTCACGGTCTCCCTGCTGTCAGCAGACATCACAGGTGAAACGTCAATCTTGCTGAAGTCGATAGCAAACTGCTGCTGACTTCTCTGGGGCCCACGTTTCATCCCATAGGTCAGGAAACTGTTCAGACTTGTCATGGTACCAGTTCTCACAGCTCTTCCCCTAGAGACTAATGGGGGACACTGGTATTGAGACAGGGAGTTAGAGGAATTTTAGTAAAATGCCGCTCAATGATTATTTAGGCTACTGTACGGATAGTGCTTAGAGTTTTTTTTACAAACTAGCTGAAGTAAGAAGTTTTGTGAAGGACAGTCCCTGATAAGGGAATCTGCCTTAAGAACCAGCTAGAACCAACCTTGCAGTTTGAGTAAGAGCCAAGAGGTAACTGGGCCTGCATGGACATGAAAGGTTACTAATGGTGACGAAGAGGAGCCATCAGCCTTCATCCCCATGACCCCTGATGACCACCACAAGGAGGAACTGTGCAAGCGCAATCTGGAAGAAATTGTGAAATCGACTTCCAGGGACTAATTTTAATATGAAGTGGGAAAGTTATGCATATGTATAGGCATTATCAGGAATATGTAAATATCTTGCTGCATATAACTAAGGCAAATTGCCACATTAGGCGCACACAACTTTGGTGGGACTACCCCCCATGCTGCCCGGCGCTGAATAAACATACCTACTTTACAATCTTACAGATTACGGAGTCTGCTTTCCGCATGTCAGTTATGAAGCAGGTTTGAAAATTAAGGCATCCAAGAGACCTCCAAACCCTTGCAACAGGCTGATCCCAGAGGTGAAATCGGAAACAAACAGGGATGCTTCTGCAGCCCAGTGTCCCCAGTAGCATGGCTAGCTGCAACTGGGGTGCCTTGGAGGAACAAACCAGCTCTGCAGACACTTACCCAGCATCCTCAGAGCCTGTAATCAGCAAGAGAGAGTCACAGGGAGGGCTGACGCTCATTAATGCAGAAGCTATGATTTCCATGGCTCCACAGAAATTTTACCCAGGAAATTTTAATTGCTATTTGTAGTAGCCAACATGGTTCAGCTTATTCTGTAAAAGCAAGATAAATGGTGCTTTTGAAGACAGTACATGCTGGTTCTTCGTAAGTGCCTTTTCAGGTAAATTTTACAAATGGACCAACCTGGCACCTGCAGGTCAAACTCTGCAGTTCCTTCGAAATCTGGAAAAGCAAAGCATGCCACACACACACAGCTACTATAATTCCCCAGGCTGGCACTTAGTCATCAGTCAAAGCTACTCTCACAGCACAGAAACAGATTTCTTTCCCCTCCATTGCTCTCTAATGTTATTGAAATAAAAATAGATGGAACTGTGATTTTTCACATCTGATGTTGAGTCCTCGTCTACATACTAAACTTTGGCTTCTTTTAGAAGATGTATCTTCTGTAAAAATACACTACATCTGTGCTGGAGCTTTCTTCATAATTCAAGCAAAAGTTAGCAGCTGTTACAGCCCGCTACACACACACTGACCTACTTTGTGCTACTAAGCAAAATGAAAGTTTCATTCGCACCCTGTACTTGCTTTATCAAATAGCTTCAAATTCTTTTGCCAATAGCAACAATTGTTTTGAACAAGTCAGTCTTTCTTCCACAGTCCTACATTTTAGCTTCAGAAAGTACCCACAGTTCAAATGTTTTACAATGCAGGGGAGACACAAGCAGCTGCAAAGCTCAAAAACCTCCCCGATCCTTCTGGCATTACCTGTTCTGCAAGGCATCCAAGCTTCATTATGTACCATATGGAACATGACGGGTTTGTTGGGAAAAGTATATATAATGGGGACTTACAATTCTGGACGTACTGAAAATGGGTACATTCTCAGAAGGCCCTTTGAGGCCTTAGGAACATCAGGTCTGCCTTCAAGGAACCTGAGGTCCAGATGCACAGGAACATGCAAGTGCCTACAGCTATCTGACTCCAGAAGCAGGAATACCATTGCTGACCTAAGCTGATGGTAAAGTCACTTTGGAAGATCTTATTCAGTATCTCTAAAGTAATTATTACGTTACAACATCATTTGCTTCCAAGCAAGTAAAGTACACAATTCAGTTACCTACACTATTACTAGTGCAACGGATTGATGAATTCTGCAGTGGGAAAAAAAAAAAAAAAGTTTTGGCAACTTTCATAGATTTAAATAACTTCTTGAGAAAATGTGGTGTTCAAGATCATATGGGAATCATAAAAATAAATCAATAAATAAAGCTTTGGCTTATAAATACATTAAATTTAAATCAACAAATAATATTTAGGGATCATAAATAAATAAATAAACCACTAATGCTTAGGTTTCAGTTGAAATTTGCTCTAAGCTTTTTTGGGTTTCCTTCTTTGCACAAGACCCAGGAGATGTGGACCCATGTGAATGGGAACAAGCTTTACATGACTCCCCATGATCCAAAACCACCATGTTTTATTCAGTGTAATAAAAACTGGCAATATTAATGTTTTGCCTGGTAGACACATTTACAATACTACAAGGGTTTTATGAAATCATACCATTTTTGCCTAACCGATGATGCTTAACATTCTGTCCCAAAAATGCATTATTTTATATTCCTTGAGTTTCCCTCACAGCCAATGATTTTTCCTCTTCATTGTTGCCAGTTCAATCTATGAATTTAATTTGTGCTAGCTACTATACTGACACATTTCATTTTAATTTTACAGGTACGTGTAAAGGGTTATTGGTCAGAGGTAGTTTGTCATACAAGCGTATGAAAGCATTCAGTGAAATGTTACAGGCATTCCGGAGAGAAACACAGCCAGATAGTGCAGCTTTTCCTCTGTATGACCTGAGGGATCACAATTTGGCCAGCATCTACTAGAAGGACATTTTGAAAGATCATGTTGTAAAACTGACAGACCGATATTCTGACACAGCACCTCCCATGTTAAGATAAAGCAGCACCTGTGTATGTTGTAGAAAACCAAACCACTCTTGCCTTGTACATGGTTCATTTGCTTATTAATTTTAACATCTGCTGTCTGTCCATTCTCCTTTTTCTCAGGGATGCATCAACCTAGTCTGGCTTGGTCTTTGCGAGGCCCAGACCATGACCTCCTCTTAATTGCATTCCCGCTAGTCATGCTGTAGATTTCTTTACACCTCAGTTTCTATATGAACTGGCTGCTTACAGCTGTGCAGCTGATTTCTGCTTCTGGAGGCTGCCATGGCAGACACTTGTACAGGTGGTAACATTCTGGCTTGCTGAATAAAATCTCACCCTAAATTCCTTCAGGTGCACCTCTTTGGCTCAACTTTTTGCTCATTTGCTCGTTGGTGGGAGCATTTTAATTAAGCTGTGAGGAAAAAAAAGAGCAAGACCAAAGCTGTGTGCACTGAATAAACTAACTACAGTTTCCAGGCTGGAAATCTGGCACTTCCAATGCTTCTGTTACCATACATTGTAAATGCTAAAGAAACAAAGATCATGAATTTTCTTGAGCCTCTGGTAGCCAGGCCCTTAAAACTCCATGGGTCTGCCATGTTCCAGCCTCGTATCTTTTTATCACTGATAGAACTGCATAAAGTCCAACCTGTTTCCATTGTCTTTTCATTACCTAAAGTTAAATTTTCCCCCCGTTTCATTATTCTCCGTCTTTCCTCCTCTCTACCCCTTTTTGCCCATGGGCTCTCTGTCCACTTTGACATTTGTACAATGTATCTCTCAACAAAGATCTGCTCTTTGGATACTATCACAACTCCCTTATCTCCATGGCCTAGGCAAGAGAACCAAACTCTCCCTCTGTGGAGTTCCTGATGGAGGGAGGGATCTATTCAACTGAACTGCCACCCTAAGACTGATCAAAAACTTCCTGACATGCAAGCAAACACTCAGTAAAAGCTGCACAGAATGAATATGTGACAGTGGATAGTGTGATATCAAGTCTTCGTCCACGTGAGGCTGGTACACAGAGCCTGAGCCCAGCGTGTTCCCACAGGAACACAGGGAGAACATTCAACTCCCTGAGAATGAATAGCTCAACAAATGAGTTATTAAGAATTTAACTACACAAGTCCCAAGAGAAAACCATTGAAGCCTATTAAAAATGAATTTGAAATTGCTCCTTTATACAGAAAAGACACTAAGTGCTAATGTTGCAGGACCTCCCTGGATTAAACATAAAATTAGGAGAACATGTTTGTGGGCCACTGGGAAGTTTCTATTCCAGGAAGCCTGAGACAGCACTACAGAAAGAAGAATCTACTTTGCCTTCAGGGGATAGTGACAGACTTGGAGCAACACCCTCTGAAGTAAACTACCAATGTCAGCCAAGTTCTTCTGTGTTTAAACTGATCTTACTGACATCAAAATCTGTCCCATAATAGCAACAGTTTAAGCATCTCAGGAGCCAGATCAACTTCTCTGATTTCCATACTCCTTGAGTGGATGAACCTGAAGACAGGGACTGGGGAAGCAAAATCACTCCCACTGTAAGAGAAGATCAGATTCATGACCACCTGAGGAACCTGAACATATATAAGCCTATGGGACCTGATGAGACGCATCCCAGAGTCCTCAAGGAATTGGCTAATGTAGCTGCCAAGCTGTTCTCCACATGTGAAAAGTCATGGCAGTCAAGTGAAATCCCTGGTGACCAAACAAAGGGAAACATTGCACCCATTTTTAGAAAGGGTAGAAAGGAAGACCCTGGGAACTACTGACCTGTCAGCCTCACCTCTGTGCCTGGGAAGATCATGGAAGCTCCTCCTAGAAGCTGCCAGCACAGCTTCTCCAAGGGTAAGCTTTGCCTGACCAACCTAGTGGCCTTCTATAAGGCCTTAATACGGTCCCCCCAACATCCTTTTCCCTAAATTGGAGAGCTATGGATTTGATGGGTGGACTGTTCAGTGGATGAGGAATTGCCTGGATGGTCGCATCCAGAGGGTAGTGGTCAACAGCTCAATACCCAGATGGAGAACAGGGACAAGTGGTGTTCCTCAGGGGTCTGTACTGGCACCAGTACTCTTTAATATCTTCATTAATGATAGAGACGGTGGGATTGAGTGCACCCTCGGCAAGTTTGCAGACAACTCCAAACTGAGTGGTGCAGTGGACACATCCAGAGGGACCTGGATAAGCTCAAGAAGTGGGCCTGGATGAACTTCATGAGGTTCAAGAAGGGCAAGTGCAAAGTCCTGCACCTGGGTCGGGGTAACCCCCGGTATCAATACAGGCTGGGGGATGAAGGGATTGGGGGCAGCCCTGCCGAGAAGGACTTGAGGGTACTGGTGGACGAGAAGCTGGGCATGAGACAGCCAGCAATGTGCGCTCC
>KL276731.1:5263-21290 GCA_000699545.1 Podiceps cristatus
GTCAAGATTTCCTTGATATTCTTTCCTTTTTGAGCGGATTTGCTTGCCAGGAAGATGACTGCAATTTAAGAGATTTGCAGTTCTTACCTGAGGGCTTTCAAGAAACTACCTAACCTTAAAGTGCATTTTTGAATAAAGGTTAAAGATGCAGTTTAAACTTAATGAATAGTGATGAAGTGTTAAAAGGCAAGTATCTAAATGAGAAACAAAAAGGCATTCGAATTATAGTCCCATAGTCTCATTAAAATCGTATTAGTTATCTCTCTAGGAAAGATTGCCCAAACTGCACGGAGATTTGGACACAACTGCATCTCTGAATTCGGTAGAAAATCTTTGCCTGGGGAATGAGGTGCTACCATGCCCTGTTAGGAAGGGCAGGTTCTGGTGTTCAGCATGGAAGAATACGTTCAGCTGTAGCTGGAAGTTGCATGGTGTGTCAAGGCTCTTTTAGGGATTTCATAAAACATCCCTTCACCTCCTCCTCTCCAAAGGGGGAGATTTATAGAGCAGCAATGGGACTGAAATATCGACAGCAAGGGAAAGGAGAAAGGTGCAGTGCAGTGTTTGGAATGTGCGAGGGTACTGTGCTAATCCTTAACAGCTTCCCAGCCTTCCTGCTAGATCTGTGGGTGCAGATATATTAGTTTTACTAAGCCAGGTTTTAATATTATTAAGTGCAAGACTTTTGTGAGCTTCATGAGCTGCACTGGCTCTGAAGAATGAGATTCTTTGCTGGATGAGAGGTTTATCTGGATGGGACCTGCAGCTGGAGCACTGTACTGCTGGGCTCCGTTGGCCAGAGCTTCAGCCGGTATAAAATGGGGAAACTCTTTCCTAGGGGATGATGTGAAGAAATTTGTGTCAATCTGGAATATCTACAGCTTTCATTGCAGGAAAATAAAGAAATCATCAAAAGCAACTTAATTAAATAAGCTAATAGAGCAAAGGGATTATAAAATGCTATATAATTTGTAAATAAAATGATATATTTAAGTCCTACAGCCTCTGTCTATGGGCAAACTGAATTAATATTTAAAAACAAAAACCAACCTAAATCCTTATAACAAGTTTTCAAGGGTAAGTATGAGAAAATATTCAGTAACCATCACAAACATGATAAATTTTGGATTAAGAAATGCATGTGGTTGGTGAGTGTCAGCATTCTGGCATTGTTACAAATAGTGGTCAACTCATTTTAGACCTGTAAATTCTCAGTAGATTATTTAATATTAGCAGTAAGGACCCCTAGGCAGAAAAATGGTGACTTCAATTTTATTAAAATAACACTCTTGTAGATTGCTTCAGTAAATCTATAAGATCATCGAGATAAATGAAGAAATTAATTAAAAACCCACAAAGGCTATATCCCCAGTGATTTTAGCTATGGTACAAAGAAGTGGTGGTACTTAAATAAAAAATGTCCACAAGCTGAAGGATTCAGTACAGTTTATTGTGAAATATTCCCCTTTATTCAAATTCTTATCCCAGGAGTAGTCATTTCAGAGGTTATCAGTTTCATATGATTCCATTCTTTTTTTACACAAGTATCAGCAATTATTCTAAAGTTAACATTTACCAACAGTTGCAGTCATTGATATTTGAGACCGAAAAAAGAAGCAGTATATTTAATGAAAGGAAGATTGCAGTAGCTCAGATCACCTTGCATAATAAAGACAGGGGGAACAAAAAATCTTAGCAATAATGGCTGCTACCATATCGGTAGAGGTTGATATTTCCTATATTTGGGTGCTTTTTCAATATTACAACTGCATTATAGCAACAGGTACAGTTTGTGAACTCTAATAGCAAAATACATGAAATATAATTCCCCTTTGTGAATTAAACATCACGAACCAGGCTATACCACCTTACTTCTTTTTTTCTATATGTGCCTGTGACCTTTTTGCCACAACCACGTGTTGTTCCAGAAACAAGACTACAATATTTGTCCAGCCTTTTAACTAGTGCGCTTTGAGTTTTGGCTTTGATACTAACTCTGAAAATTTCTGGCATTTGCACAACTTATGTTTGAAATTTAATAGCCGTATTACAGTTACTTCATGTGCACATACTAACTTGCCCTAAACGTAACTTACTGCTTTTTCACTGGAATTCAAACTAGGTCTTGTTCCATCTCACCTGAGAAGGCTACAAACATGCATACACGTGGTCACAGTTGCCCCAGCTGCTCTCATAGACGCTGAATTTGTAAGCCATTGAAGTGTCTGTCTGAGCCTTCCTTAGAATAACGAAGGGTTATGCCTGATTATGTCAAGAAACACAATAGCTTGATTATATAATGCTTCCTTACTGAAATAGAAATGAAATCAAAGAATGTGAGTCACATGACCACATCGATCATCAATCGTGTTCCTTATTACTGTTTGCTTTCTAAGACTTTAAATATATAAAACATTTTTCATGGAATGGTCTACAGAAAATATCTTATTTGGATCTTATAAGGGTCTCAGTCAGCTAAGTCTAAAGGCTGGCTAGACTCAGTCTACCTCAATCTGCCTAAAATTACCTGATTTTATAAGGTAGGGCCCACTGGGCCTACCTGATGACAAACCACATCATAGGCACTGTTGACAGAAAATTGAAAGTCATGTTTGATTGCTTGGCAACATTAGAACATGAAAAAGATATGAGCTGGAAGTAGCAGCTGTCCTTCATCTTTCAATAAACTTAGGGAAGAGAAAAGAGAAAGAAATTCTAATGAGATAATAAAAAGTAATGATAAGCCAATAAAAGAGTAAAATTAAACTTTTCATGTAGAACCTAACATTATGTTTCTTGTAATGCCTAAAATCTGAGTGCTGTTGTCCACAGCCAGAGGACACCCCCCCTAATCTGTCCATTATTTCTCCTGTCCATTTTTAACCTCCTGACTAAAAGCTGGGTGTATGTGTTAGTGTGTTACATGTCCAGGGTGATAAAACATGCCAAACAAAATGTTTATTACCTCAGTGGTGTGGTTTCCACACTGAAACTGGCTTGGGTCTGGTTTATCTGGTACACAAATTGGAAAATGAAATATTAAATTTCCATATCATGGCATTTTCTAGAAAATAAGAAGTATCTTCTGCATTTTTGCAGAAATTCTTTTAATGTCATGGTCAGTTTTACTATTGTAGTCATCATTAGAGATATGTGAACTTGGGGGAAACTTGGGGGGAGAACAGATATTCTCTTGTGTGACTGAGGGAGAAAAAAGATTTTTAAGAAGCCCAAAAATATTGTATAATTAGAGTCAACAGAGAAAACATAAGTGAAAAGCTAATCAAGAAAAAATGAAATGGATAGATCTAGAAAATATTATTTTAATGACCTGGAAACTATGCGAATTTTCAAAAGAATTATAGATACAGTACAGTTTACTGACAACATACATCTATTTTATTTTTGAGAATTTTGTTGACTGCATTTTTCTCCACAAATGCACATGGGATGATAACTTGTAACCAGTGTTACAGGTACTGCAGGCATTTGACCTCCAATTCTGAATATGTAATATAAACTATGGAATTATTGTTATGATGCTGCAGTTTCATATTATGAATGTAGATGACTATTCCTATTGGAAGCACTTCAATTTAAGCTAAGTGGCTTTTTTTAAAAGTAAGCATTTGTAATTCGGTCCAGATCTGAGGGCAGTCATCCCCACATTTGTGTCTAAAAACTTGGTTCATATGTGGAACACAGAAGCATTTTACATTTCAGCTGGGGATACTGAGATAGTTGTTGGAAATGATTTGGGCAAAGGTTAACAGTTGATGATCTTAAAGGTCTCTTCCAACCTAAACAGTTCTATGATTCTATGATCCTAATTTCTTGGCCTACTGATGACAGTGTGGGGAGCAGAATGCATTATGACATTGTACTTGTTTTATACGGATGTGTGTGTATACATTCACGTGTTCAATTTGTGGCTAAACCATATAAAGAAGAGCAGGAGCAGTTAAGGTAGAGTATATTCAGCTATTATCAGGAGAAATATTCTTGGATTGTTAAAAATACATCCAAGTAACTCAGAAATTTGATTTGGAATTCATGATTCTGTAGGGCAGTACTTAGGTCAATACCACACCGGTGCTGTTAGGTAGCCTCCAACATGTGCCAGAAGTTTGGAAAGATTAGGTGAGTGTTAGAGCAAAGGCATCATTTAATAGCTGTTTTCATATCCCACTAGATTACTTTCTGCCTTTTTTCTGCTTGTATGGTTTAGATTATACGTGTGTCCTGTCTCTACTTTTTTTTTTTTTAAAAAAAAAAATTTAAGAGTATATTTTTTATTTTAAGTGTATATTTTAAGCCATACTATTTTTCCCCTATATAAGAAAAATACTATTTTTCTTATTTTCTGGTAGTTAACTATTCATAGTTTCTAGTATATATCCAGGCAATGTGAATACAAGGTTGATACTCACATGTTTTACTTGGCCTTTACTGGTCATATATAATGGCTTTTGTTACATGTTTAATTGTGAACCAGAAAAAAATATAAATTACAAGAATAAGCTAAGTTCAAAGCTATATTGGATTGTCAAATACTTAATGTATTTGCCCTGTAGTAAAACTAGTTTTTCTACAAATTGGAAGTGTAACTCAGTCCTTGGTCTACCTAATATAATTTTCTCTATAAGGACTTTTTGGTCCAGGTTATTCTCCTGCTTGTATCTTAAGCATATATACTGTGTTTTCTCTCTGGCGACTATAGCTATTCTCACTTTGTAAAATCCTCTCTAATAGCACTTGTTCTTTTCCAGCTTGACAGGTGGCCTTCCTTTCCTCGTGCCCTTCGCGTGCTTTGCATACTGATTGATAGGGTATGATTTACCTGGTATATACAGGTATATACAGGAGAGAAAAATCTCACTGCTTGTTACAATTGTTATCGATATTGAAGGCTACAAAGGTCTCCAGTTCTTAAAAGGAATGCTTCAAAAAGCTGCAGCAAGGTAATGGCTCAAGACTTGACCCTTCATTTAGAATCTCTCAGCAGAGATATGTGCCCATGCTGTTACGCAGTGTAGACATTTCATCGCATTTTATGTTTCAGTAACAGAAAGGTATACCTTTCTATATTGAAGATGTCCAGAATTTTATCTGTAGCTCTTTTGGATTTGTTATTCAAAAGTATCTCAGTTACTTGGGTATCTAAGTCCCAATGAAAGTCAGTGGAACTTAGATAAATGGATTTTAGGGACAGGATTATCAGCATTTGCTATGAATTTCGGCATGTCACTCTCCACAGAACCTTAATTACTAACTGAGGTTACAAAACGCCTCTAACTTGGTTTTGAGCTATAATAATCTTTGAAAGATAACAGTCTTCATAACAGTCAACTGGGTGCCTAGGCCACATAGGTGAAAACCTTACTATTTATTTTTTATTCACTCCTCTTACTGAGCCTCTGGAAATCTCCATCACTCACTTTGGCTGGCATTCTTCTAATTTAATAGACTATGCTTGTCGAGATTGTATATCAAACACTGCAGAGAATCAGCTAAGTCCTTAGTCATCTGTCAAATAATAGGGTCTTAAGTGCACTGAGAATAAGTTGGCAAAGTAGGGTATGTTGCTTTCTGAAGTTTAAACTGGAGCCCTGTTTACTCGTGATACAAAAGAGCATTAAGAGATTGATAGTCTATTTGAAATTCCTTTGAAAACATATCCCAGACTGGATCTTTTTTTACTGCTCGTGAGGCTTCTCTTTAATAAGAGCTATTCTTTTAGATCCACACTGCTATAAAACCAGAAAACTGTCAGAGCCCTGCTGATCCAATTACAACTTTAAAACTTTTAAGCTTTTGATTTATAGTTAATTCCAGTTAAATATAAAGGAATTTTTTTTTTTTTTTTTAAACTCTATGTTGTTTAACAGTGGGTTTCAAAATATTCTTTACCTCTTTTTTCCTTTACTTATGGAAAACCAAATAACCGTAGAATCGCAGCATGGCTTGGGTTGGAAGGGACCTGAATGATCACCCAGTTCCACCCCCCTGCCATGGTTGTGCAGGGACACCTCCCACCAGACCAGGCTGCTCAGAGCCCCGTCCAGTGGCCTTGAGCACTGCACGGGCTGGGGCAGCCACAGCTTCTCTGGGCAGCCTGTGCCAGGGCCTCACCACCCTCACGGGGAAGAATTTCTTCCTCATTTACTTTAAAATTATTTTTTACTTTAAAATTTTTACTTTAAAAATAAAAGTACATTTACTTTAAAAATAAAAGTAAAAAAATTTACTTTAAAACCATTATTTCTTTTCCTGTCATTACAGGCCCTGGTAAAAAGCCTCTTCAGCTTTCTTATAGGCCCCCTTTAAGTATTGAAAGGCCACAATAAGTTCTCCCTCGAGCCTTCTCTTCTCCAGGCTGAACAGCCCCAACTCTCTCAGCCTGGCTTCACAGCAGAGGGGCTCCAGCCCACCAATCTTCATGGCCTCCTCTGGACTTGCTCCAACATGTCCATGTCCTTGTGATGGTGGCCCCAGAGCTGGACACAGCACTGCAGGTGAGTCTCATGAGTGGAGTAACAGAGAAGAATTACCTCCCTCGACCTGCTGGTTATGCTTCTTTTGATGCAGCCCAGGATACGGTTCGCTTTCTGGACTGTGAGTGCACTTTGCCGGGTCATATTCAATTTTTCATCTGCTTCATAGGAATTAAAGGTAGGGAATAATTCATTTTCCTGATCTAATTAGAGCTGGACTATGAGCCATGCACTGTCCTTCTGTTGAAATATTCAGTGTTCTACTGTAAGAGAAAGGATGATTTTTGTTTGGTTGGCTAGCTGGCTTTGTTTTTTTCTTTTGTTATGTGAAACCATCAGTAAAATGCTGGTAAAGATAGTGTAGGGCTCTGTAGTGCAACAGACCAATTTAGGTTGAGTATTTCCTTAGGTTTTATTTGCTTATAATGCAACTGTTAGGCAAAATATTTAAGATAGTTTAGACTTGTGCTGCTGTAACTGAACTATGTCATTAATTTCTCTTCTTAGATTGTCTAGGGTTCTCTTAAACATGAGAATTCCCTGGCTCCCCATTCATCTTTCTTGCTAAGATGCATAGGAGGAGAATGCTAGTAAATTTGAATTTCCCAGTTTTTCCCAACACTTCTCAGCCCACCAGGAACTACAGAGCCATGAAGTGTGGAGATTTTGTAAAATAATTTCTGGTGAAGTCTGCTGGAAATATTTGTGTAGGTAGGGTTAGTTCAGTTGCAGTGTAGCTGCAACTATAGCATTTCAAAAGCAATAGCATTTCAAAAGCAATGAAATTTCATTCCAAAAAGTAGATATTTGACTATTTCAGCCTCCCAGTAACAAAAAGGCTGAGGAGATAAGATAGTCTCTAATATGCTGATGCTTTGTGATTCTTCAGGCACCAGAGGTTAGGCTGAATATAGATGATGAAAATCATTATTTCCAAACAATCTTGTAATTAGTTTAAAGACGCAGTGTTATACAAAGAGAAAGCAATATTTTAATGGTATCCTTTTAATACTTTATAATAATTCTGTCACATACCCTGATCAGATCTATCAGAACTGGTATAATTGGATATATTTACTCATTGAACCTTTGAGCTGGGAATTGTCTTTATGCACAGATGTCATATGCACAAATGGTATTTTAAATTTCCTAAATAGTTCTTCTTGTTTCTGTGGCAATTGTGTGCAAAATAGTAGACCTTCTTCTGCTTGGTCTTTCAGTGGAAGAGATGAGGCTGAACATGAGGGTAAACCAAAACTTTAGTTCATTACAATGGTTGGTGTGGCTTGGAAAGATTCCTGTCAAAAAGTGAGTAAGAATGGTGACTGACTCTTCTTTTAATGCATTTTAGATTAGGAATTAGAAGAATGGACTGCCAAAAGGATAATTTTTGTTTCTTAGAAGGAGTCCCCTGAAAGCATTATGGAGGAGAGAAGAGGTTCAATAAGTATTTTAGATAAGCAAAAGACCCGATCACCTACTATTAGATGGGGAAAAGGTCTCCAGCAGAGCCTGGAGTTCAAAATTCACCGTCTTTGCTGGTTTGTATTTCTTTCAAGCTCTCAACTATATTGGCAGAGTAGTTTAAGTGTCTGAAAAATGAATCCCTTTCTGTAACTTGTGAAGATTAAAGGAGCAACGTTTAACAAACTTACACAGACATTTTATAATGATACAAATGTATTGGACGAAGTATTACCACCAGATATTCTCTCTTGACTTGCAAGTAACAATAAATGTGCATGTCCAAATAATGATAGAATTTGCCTTCTTATTTATGTGCAATTGCTACAATTACCAAATCACCAAGAAGGATGTGATCTCTTAGCATATTGTATGATTTAATATGACCAACTTTATATAAACAAAGGCTAAAGATCCATTGTAATAGTTTTAAAATTTGCTTCATAGTAACCCATTTGGTTGTTACCTGTTAAAAGGAATTATTATTTAGTTTGAGAATGTTCCCTATATATCCCTGAATTTGTAAATCTATTTACTTATCATTTAATAACAATTAAGTTTTAAAATGGAACATTGAAATAAAATGTTACCAGAGTTTCTTTGGTGAAGATCTCAGTCAATAATACATGCAAAGCTATGTATTCCTAACTAACAAACGTAATCAGCTAGGACATTAAAACATATTTCCCTTCTCTGTTTATAATTAATTTCTGAGGGGATTTCATTTTTAGATGCTGAAATATTTTTCTGCTTAACAGTTTTGATGATTATTTCCAGTTTTCAAAGATGTTCTGTAAGGGCTCAATGCTGAAAACAGTTTTGCGTATGAATAAATTGTCTTCAAATCAATTTACTACAAAGCAAATGAAATCAATAGGACTACTCATGTGAATTTCTTTACTCATATTTGTCACTTTTTATCAGATCAAGGCTATACTTGGTGGCACAGGAGTTGCCGTTTTTGCTAAGCTTCAACTGTGGCAGTTGGTTGATCTCTTGACGTTCCTATTGAGGATAGGTAGGATAGTTAGGAATGCACAGCTTTTGATTCCCAAATTTAGAAGACTGAAACCTGATAAAATGTTATGTGGTTAAAATTAAAAGCTAGATGTCTTAATTCTCCATTTTTACTGAGGTTCAGGTTGGATCTCAGTAAATGCTCCTCATTACCTCTCAAATACACTTTTTAAACTTCCATATGCTAGCTTAGTGCTAGGCATTTGTCGTGCTCCTTCCTTATTATTTAAAAACTCTATCTGAATAAATCCAAC
Organism: Podiceps cristatus; assembly: GCA_000699545.1. NCBI lineage: Eukaryota > Metazoa > Chordata > Aves > Podicipediformes > Podicipedidae > Podiceps > Podiceps cristatus. Next base: position 14,493 of record KL276731.1, read on the forward strand.
TCCATCCCTTTTTCTTCTGGAATATAGTTTTTAGAATTCAGGTTGTTTATTTCTTAAAATGAATTTAGAGTTTACAAAATAAAAATTACTATTTCTGGAGTAATGGAGGAGCATTCTCATAGATTATATACCTGCTGTTTAAATGTTTTAGCTATACATGGCAGCGTAGATTTTTGTTTAAAATGTAATGTTCTTTAAAAGCATCTGCTCAATTTCTCTTAAACTGGGAGAATTAAATTGAGATATTGTTCTCAAAAGAAACATTCAAAAAATGTTTCATTCAAAACTCTATGATCCTTGGGGTCCCTTCCAACCCAGACCATTCTATGATTCATTCTATGAAAATACTATATATACTCTCTCATTTATGCAGATAAATTTAGTGAATTAATCCCATTGGATGACAGTGGCTACTTTACATATATAGTGCCAAAGCTTTACATGACTGATAATGTTCAGTAAAAGGTGGCTGAAGGGACAATTCCCCTGAGTACTAATGAGACCTTCAATGAAAGATGTGTTTGTGCTAAACGGTTTTGTGATTGCAGAGGAACTTGCTGAATAATCACCTCTGAATCTCAAGAGCAATTCTAAAGCATAGTAAAAATGTTTACATGACTGATGCATTGTTTGTATTGATACTCATCAACGGTTATTTTCATAAGTTAGACACATCACAGAGGGTACACATCCAAGCCTACTCTTTTGTGGGAGTAGTCATGTTGTCACATTTCAGGCAAAATTCCCACAAAGCCCAGAGGATTTTATATAATGACACATTTGGATTTAAAGACAGAAATGACAAAATTTCTCCACGTTAAAAGAAATTTTGCTGTTTTGACATTGTTAGTCTTTCCAGTATGTGTAGGTCTAGGAATATAGATTACACAGTTGTGTGATACGTGCAGATCTGTTTGACAGCTCTTTAATCTCCTTAATCTTCAAGAAATGTGACTGTTGAGTAACACTGCAAGTCCATTTCTCTAGAGAGTATCTTCAATTCCATTAACAGATCTCTTCCGCCCATATCTTTTTTGGCTTACGCTGTGAAAACCCAGATCATTCTTATTTTCTTCTCTTCCCTACTGTCTCCTGGTCCTGCTTCTCTTGGCTGTACAATTTTCCAAATTATGTTGCCTGTGCACTTCAGAAACTTTATGGTTTTATTGCCTTTGTTTTTCCAATATAATTCTTTCTTCTTATATTCATTTTAAGATATAGTTTGAAAATGCTTTTGTACCTGTGATCTATTCCAGTAGAACTTGTTATGACCATTATTGCTGTACCTATTAGTATCTCATTTATAATTCCAAACAACTCAGTGACATGCATGCCCTGTTGCGTTTCGTATTGCGCCTCAAAGTAGTGAAAGTAGGGCAGTTTGTAAGGTAATTCAAATGACGGATGGTACAACAAATGGAGAGAGCTAACGTGATAGTCCTCGTGGTTCTACCACCGAACACAGGATGGAAATTGAAGAGTCCTGAGACATCTGTGTACACTGCATCCTATTTTGTCATCTTGTATTAACTTGTCTGCTCTTCTGACCAGTCTGACAACCATTTCTTCACTGTGCTATCCCACAAATGTGCCTTTGCTGTAAAACCCTATTCCTCTGAAGACCCTGCCATCTGGAACAGTTTTTCTGAGTCTCTCTGCCTCATTGACTTGCTGTATCTTTCAAAATCTCATTGGAAAGCAGCTTTTCTCACTTGTCTGAGCCTCTTAATACTATATTTCATCTCTTCCATTATAAGCCATTTAATTTAGTGATTACATTATTGTAATCTGTAAGGCACTTTAGAATAGTGTTTGGAAGAAAAATGCCCTGTGCTATAATGCTATGTTATGTTGTACACTTACTTCAGAGAAAAAAACCCACATTTGACGTTAATGATTACTTTCAAAACTGAATTATCATGGGGTATTCAGACTTCAGACCAAATAAGGCCAGGACTTGTTGATGAGCAAAGACTTCTGTAATTCTTGACTCCATGCCATCTGATCCCTTATTGTTTACATGGGCTTACTTATGTGCTTCTAGATCGGAGACTGCAAGTTGTAAGGGTTGATATTACTACCAGTGCCTAATCAGTTTTTAATCAAGGGAAACATTTTGTGCCATTTGCAAATACATGTCTGGTAGAAGGAAGATTGGTCATCAAAGACCCAGTTATACGGCAGGAGCACAGCAACAGATCTGGTGGAAGTCCTACGTACCAGGGTGTAGCTCAAGAGAAACAAGTGTTTGGAGACATTAAGGAGACATAAAATATGTGACTATCTCTTCCATGAATTGTCTCCCAGAAAGCTGAAGGGCAGCACAAAATTATCTTTCCTTAGAGACTCATCCATTAATGATGTTAATGACTGTCAGTTATGTTCAATTTGATAGTTATCATCTGAAATGATTGATTGTAGCTATGCTGCACATGGATATAGTTAGCAAAATGTCCCTGTCCCTGCACTTTATTTATCCCTAAAAGATTTTAACTTATTAGCATTATAGTTTGATGGCTAATACTCTTTTGTTGATGTTGTGCACATCACTCATACATCATGCTGGTTCTTAGTTGTCATACATGATGGGAATACTGGACTGTGTTGCAAAGGGAAAGTATTTTACAAGTCTACACTAGCTGGTGTGCTGCCTCTCTCTGAAGCTGGCTTTGCTTTCCATCTTGAGCTCCATGTATCAGGCCTTAATAATTGTGGAAAATGGGCTACTGGCATCCTCATACCTTTCAAAACACCTGTTGACACAAAGGCTTCTAGCTCAGAAGAACCCGTGCCTATAAAGAAAGAGATACTTGAGCATAAGTGTTGGGTTAGATGCCATCGTGTCTGGCACACCTGTACGGGGCTGGCAGGTATGACTGAAGACCCACAAGGGTCTGCTGTTCCCCTGGAGTGGAGAGGACAGCTCAGTGGAAGCTAAGCGGGAAGCTCCAGCCCGTTTACAGCACCTGTAATTTCTGTGTAGGTAGCTGAGTCGCTCCTTAGATTTCTCCCTTGGGAATCTCTAGTCATCCCATTAGTACTGGTTAAATCATGGAAGCACTGCTTGGTCACACTGGACTCAGTTAAGTAATATAATTGCTTATTTATATAAAATCTCAATTTCTCCCAAGTTCAGAGGGAGACAAATATGTAGATTCTGCTTTGGGCTATTGCACAGTGAGATGCTTGAGGCAAAAGCTTGGATTCAGATTCATTTCCATATCCAAACTTCCTTGAAGCTTCAGGTCTGGGATTGGGAGTCATTATTGTAATGCATTACGTTAATGCTATAGATGAAATTCCAATTCAATCTTCTTCATGAGAAAGCCTTTGACATGATATATTAACCATCAGATTAGAAGTAGACTGACTAATTATCATTTAATGCAATTGAATGCCAGGGTTTGTCATTTGATGAGTCTGGCTGGGTGGGGAATATAAATCTGTTAGTGCTGATACCGTTATGAACTTCAGATGGAAGGAAGATTAAAATTCTGGGAATGCAATATTTATTCACAGTCATTATTCACAGAGCGACATACCACAATGTCATAAAAATGCTAGCACCTACCTTTTCATTCATATGTGGTTTTAGGAAAAAGATGAATGCGATCCCAGTCAGAGTTTAGATGGACCTACATGTCTGCACTTCTCTATATTTACCTGAAAGAATCCTGCAGATGGGTAGTAATTCCCTATTATAAGAAGGGCATAACGAATGACAAAGGAGTAAACCCTCGGAGTCATTCCGTTGAAATCCTTGCTATCCCGTGGAAATTTAGCTTAGACTCATCAGTCCACACTTCTGTCTCTTTCAGATGGTTCTCTAGCCATCCTTACTTTTTGCCCTGCTCCTCATCTAGACTACTTTATCAAGTAATTTCCAGTATGACAACTAATCAGATATTTTACTGAAGTCCAGATAGATTAGATTTATCTCATTATCTCATTTTCCATTCTGAGAAACTAGTTCTTTTGGGGAGGAGCCTGTAGATCAGTATCACTAATCTTCCCTTGGGAACCTAAGCTCCGTTGGATCCTCTTTTTTCATTTCCTTTCTAGGTCTTTATTCCCCCCTCCTTAAGGGTGCTTAAAATCTTACATGTACTAGAGCTGCACAAAAAGGTCCATGCACTCATCACTTATTTCTCAATTTAAAAATAAAATATTGTTTTCACTGCTCTCTAGTCACCTGGAGAGTCATTTGATGTCCCTTAATTTAAAAAAAAAAAAAAAAAAAAAAAAAAAAAAAAAAAAAAAAAGATAAAATCCACAAGACTTGAGAATTTATATGCCAGTTACTTTAATACCCTAAAATGGTGATTCTCTAATCCTGCTGAGTGATAGAATTGTAAGTATTTTGTTTCATCTCAACTTCAGTCATTTCTGTGACTGTGCTCTTATTCTCTCTAGCCATTTTACTTTTGCCCCAGGTTCAGTACTGCTGTTATTAAAAAGTTAATGTGTCTATTTACATTTTTTACTATATAATCTAGATTATGTTTTATCTCTCTGCCTAAAACCCCCTCTTTTCATCTTTTATTTCATCTTTTTCACATGATGAAACATTCTCGTGCTATTTGTTTATTTGTTTTCATTTTGTAAAATCATCTTGAATTTGACAGTTTTCGCTTTCTGGTTTCTAAAATTCAGAATTTTACTGGTCGAGTTCTTTTTTTTTTTTTTTTTTTTTTTTTTTTTTTCTTTTTTTTCATTTTTTTTTTTTTTTTTTTTTTTTCTCATTTTTCTCATTTCTGTGGACTTCTCCTCAGTACCTTTTCTGGGTGTTTCTCCAGTTAAATGAGGAGTAGGTGTCCAGTCTGTATCTGAACATTTTAAAGTTTTTGCATAATTATACTATTCTCGAATGTATTTATGTCCAACCAAATTCGAATAATTTCTACTGATATGCAAATATGACTGTTGGATCTTGTAGGAAACAAACTTTCCCAACAGGAATTATTTTACAATTATGTCTCAAAATAATTTCAAACCACTGTTTTACCTGCACTACTGTTTCATATCTCTTCAGAATTTCTTGCATTTTTTATGAACGCTAACCACTGCTTATTGCATTATATTTTTTCTGAACAGCTTTTAAATAATTTTATTTTAGTAAGGATTTTTGTAATTATAGTGAAGTTTGATTTTGTTCTCAACTTGAAGTCACACGGTACCTTCTGACTTTGCCTTTCCTCCACATTATCTCACTGATTCCAGATAGTATCAGCACAAGAAAGTGAAAAATGAAATGTGTTTGGTTTTTGCTAGTAGCCTCTGAAATGTGTCACTCAAACTGTATAAAGGAATATTATGTGTGCATACTCTATCTTCATATCGGACCTTCTTTTATTAAGTAATGTGCACTGCCAAATGATGTGTCACAGATTTTCCCACAGCTGGTTTCACTGCCCATTTCTGGTAGTTTGTCACAAAAATAGAGACCTTAATTGAAAAAACCCAACCAACCAGACAAAAAATCTCAAACCAACCCAAAAGTTGCAAAAAGGTGGTTCAATATCTGAGGGTGTCTATCTCGGACCATGGAAAGGATCCCAGTTTTTCAGCAAGGGAAAACTGAACAGTGATTTAGATGGAGGCATCTAAAACAGTTGGCGAAAAAGCTGGAAGCCATTGCTCTTCATTAACAGAAAGTGCAATCTGCAGTTAGTTACAAACTTGCAGTTTTAGCAACGTGGGAGTTTTAGACACAAATACTTCATAGGTGAATCAGCATTTTTCTTATGTCAATATGTATGAACCTCTCAGATGCTGGTCTATGTGAAATTCGTATTTTATTATGCAGCATTTAGTATAGAGGAAATATTTTAGGATAATAATGTTGTGTAATAGTATACAATATGTATATTATGCACCTGGAAGACTGAAAATCATATTTCTACTGTGGGCTATGTACGTGTTGATCTTCATAGGCATGCGTCTCGTTTGGAAGAGAGCACAACGTTTTTAAAGCCAGCTCCAAGAATTGTAATAAAACACTCAATATTTGAGCAAGTGTCTTGTATTTTTGAGACAGTTTTAGTGGATGATAAAGAGAGAACCCTTTAACAGATCTGAAAAAAAAAATTGTAACTTGCTAAATTTTTAACCTAGAGAATATTTAGTGCAGAGAGGAGGGAAGGTTTCAGAGTGTAAGGGCTAGGCTTCAGCTCCTAATCAGAATCATAGAACCATAGAAAGGTCTGGGTTGGAAGGGACCCCAAGGATCACAGAGTTCCACCCCCCCTGCCACAGGCAGGGACACCAACCTCCAGGCCTGGACCTACACGAGGTTGCCCAGGGCCCCGTCCAACCTGGCCTTGAACACCTCCAGGCATGGGGCATCCACCCCCTCTCTGGGCAGCCTGTTCCAGCCCCTCACCACTCTCTCTGTAAAAAACTTCCCCCTAATATCTAATTTAAACCTTCCCTCCTTCAGCTTCAATCCTTTCCCCCTTGTCCTGCCATTATCTACCCTTTAAAAGAGTTGGTTCGCCTCCTGTTTGTATGCTCCTGTTTGTATCTTGTATGTAATTAGGTATTAGATGTTTTTTTCCCCCTTTTTCCTTCTAACCCTGGTAGCTGCACCTCTCTGAATGAACTCAGGGGTGCCAGCAGGTTTGGAATCTTGCTAGTTTGGCAGCTGTCTTCAAACCTTATGTGCTGTAGGGCATCTATGAGGTTCTGGCAAACAGTTTGGACTGTTTTCCAACTGATATAATCCATGTCTGCCATCACTCAACAGAGACACTTCCAGACCTGAATAACCTTCTCTGTCACCAGAGGGCTTCTTAAAGT
>KL276731.1:21301-47652 GCA_000699545.1 Podiceps cristatus
GGTGATGTGGGTTAACAACATGAAAGGGTGTGCTTTTTGTCTGGTTGAGGGAGAAAAGATTCTGCAAAAGAGCTTTCAGGGCATAAGAACTGAAGCTGTGAATTTCAGGATCTCTCTAGTGTGATTCTCTGATCCATTCCTTCAGCAAACAAAACTACTGAGGAAAATATAACTTCCTTCCCACAGGAAAAAATGCATGTGACACAATATAATTGATTTCATTGTTATTTATTTTGCTGTAATAGTTTACTTGTTGTAAACTGGCATTATCTATCCAGGATCTATCCACTTTCTCTAGGGTAACAAAATTGCTACTGCCACTGGCACCAGGACTGAATTTTTGATTGGCCATAATTACGTGATTTCATTCTTTAGTGACAGTTCCTACACCGGCTGCTCTGTGTAAAGTTATTAACAGAAGATTTTTAATGCAGCTGTCCTTGTTGCTTCCAGCGTTGGCAAACTAGTCCTTCTTTTGAGCACAAAAGGGGGAAAAAGTAAGTTGAAAGTGATACACATCATAATTTACAGGTGTGTTTACATATGTTTTAAAATATCTATGAATTTTAAATGCAAGAACCAAAATGTCCCCTACAAAGGTGTTCTGTCAAACAGCAATCTCTGAGTAATTAACATACCACAGACATTGGCAAAAGGACATACAAGTTTTGCTGGAAACCCTCCCTAGTTTTCATTTATGACAAAACTCTCGAAACACTTTTCAATGAGGTCTAATTTTAGTAACTGGCTATATTTCTGGGGATCTCTAATCCCACGTGTGCTGTAATACCACCAGCTGGATTAGGTCCTGTCAAAAGAAAAAGAAAGGCAAAACTGTTGTTATTCTCTGCACACAGTGACATATTTTTCTAAGCCTTCCTCGAACAATTTAATTTCTGGTAATTAGAGTGGTTGCAATCTTTCAGATTAGAAGGGTTTAGTGTTTATTAAGAGGTTGCCTTCTGTGCTGCAAGATGGTTATCAGCATGGGTCCAGTCTGGTATTACCGGAGACATAATATTCAGGGAGATGACTTTTTTTTTTTTTTTACCTCTTGCCTTTTTTAACCTTAAGGAAGAAATTAGATACGAAAGGGCTTCTGATCTTATTCATGCTCTGTTGATCACAGATTTCCCGTACAACTTGAATAAGTAGGTAGTGACATATTTTATGGCAACGCAGACCAGATCACCCCAAATCAGCATTCTCCCTCTTTAATGAAACTCAGTGCAAGTTCTGGGAAGCATGCCAGGTGCGTGAGGGGATTTCACAAACTGGGGGGGGAGGGCAAGGATTTAACAAAAAGGAGGGAGATGGCAGGTTACATGATGTAATCTCTTCTTATATCATTTTTGACATAGTGGAAAAATTGGGTATATGAGCTCAAGGTGCCCTCAGGCATCTTGACTTGCCAGTGGTACTTACTCAGCACATCACTGACCTTGGCGTCGTTACAGAATCACATTTGTTCACAGATGAACTGCTCTTGAAGAGTTTATCCAAATACCAAGGCACAAAGGCACCTGGGTGCCTTACTCTTACTGACTTCCAAAGTTGATCAGAATTGACAGTGCTCTGCAGAATATTTTGTTTTCAACAGTCTGGCACTTTGAAAACCCAGCAGGCAGGGAAATCTCACGTCGGTTCTAAAACTTGCTGTCTAATGTTATCCAACTTGTTTAAGGTGGACTTTTGCAAGCAGAAGATTGATTGTAAGGCTCCGAGGTCAGCTCCCTGTCCATGGGCCATTTGTACTGATGTAAAAAAAAAAAAAAAAAAGTAATATTAAAAAAATCTTCCACCTCTGACAGCATATTGAAGTTATCTCTGTAAGGAAACTACACACTCTTTGGTGAGAGGATGGAGACAGTAATAATCACCCCAACTATGCATTAAGTGGTTTAGAAATAGCGACTGTATATGCAGAGATATTGCGCTGCCGTTCAACTTAATAGCTGTAAATTTGGTTATTTTTAGAATATAGGAATTTGTGGTTGTACAATCAGATGGGATTCTAAAACACACTCAAAATTTATTTTTAAAAGTAGGATTGGTGTTTTTCAAAGCCTGTTTTGTTTTTATATCTATAGTGTTTTGAAACCTTGGTATGTCACCTGATCACACTGTTGACAACTTCATTGCTATGGGATTGTTACAATGATGTCTCTTTAGCTGAGATTTAAAAAATACATGATGGTAGTATTTTCTATCTGATGTCATTAAAAGCCGAGCCTTATCATTTCAGGTTTCAGAAGATCCAAAAGAAGTCAACATCCTAAAAATGGTCTAAAATTGTCCTTTCAGATTTAGTTCCCAAAATTATTTTCTTATGATAAATTATATTTTTTATGTTCTTGTCAATGAAGTATTATTTTTGATGGCTGGTTATGATCTGAAAATACTAGATATGTAGCATATAGGACATTGATCCAAAAATATTACCTACTCAAATACATCAAACTAGAATATTAGTGGTAAAATATTTCTTGGTGTTGCTGTAAAACTGTATGTAAACAATAAATACTCCTTACTTCAGGTCAGACCTTCTCAGTTGTGTAAAAATATGTCCTGAATACAGAACAAAGCAAGGAAGAGAGCAGCGTGGTGCCCGTCGGTCAGCCCTTCAGGGGATCTTCCAGGCTCACGGTGCACGTGGATCACAGTCTCGTCTGTTAGTCTCCTGCAGGGTGGGTGCCATGAGGTCTGTGAGACTCCTGGTTGGAACATGCTACTGAATCTCCGCTCTTTGCAGTGGAGGTCTTTGTTGTTCTTTAAGTCTGGCTTTTTCAGGATTTATGCAGGATTTCCCCCCCCCCACACCTCCCAGTGGTCTGGGCACTACATCTCCCTGATCTGCAAACACTCTTTTGTATTTCCTTTTCTTGCTCCCTATTTTCTCTAGTCACAAAGTGAGCTGAAGTACGAGGTAATGTTAAGCATGTCATTAGCATTCAAGAGACCGTCTCAGCACTCACCCAGGGATTCAATTCCAGGCCAGGAGTCACTGACAATACATTTTCTACAGTCTCCTCTCTTGCTGGTCCCTTTGTTTCAATTGGCAGCTTCAAACTTCTCACATTTCTGTTCTTTGAATAATATTCCCAGCATCTCAAGCTTATGCCCTGTATAACAGCGTTTTCTATATCTCTGGTTTTTAGTATGAAAAAGTATTTCTTAGGTCATCGGGGGCTTTTTAGCTAAGGAGTGAGTAAACTGATTTTTTTTGGGAAAAAAAAAAAGGGTGTGAAGTAGTACCAGCTGAAATCAAAGCCAAAAATGAGCCATTTCAAGGTAGGGCAGGGAAAATATATGTAGCCTTTGCAACAAAGGAACGAAGCAGCTCACAGATACCTGAGAAGAGATTTCCAGGGAACGGTGCTTGTTTGAGTGAATGCGCTGCAGTATTTGGCTTTTTGCAAGGGGCCTTGTCAGATAAATATCTTTCAGCCTCTCCCTCTACCGAGGCTGGAGGCCTAGGACCTAGGTTTGGACTTCTGAAAAGTGAGTCCGTGGATTTTCTCTTATTTGTCATTGTTTTTTGAAATTCCCTCAAGCCTGCTTCTCCTGGCTGTCCATGGAGATGGGCGACCTGGAAGCGTGGCATGGCGGGCAAGCAGGGGCCGGTCTACCAGGCCTGCTCGCAGGCGTGCCGGGCCCTGCCTGGAGCCTTACTCTGACGTCGGGAGAGCCTGGTCGGGGAGGAGGCGAAGCCGGGAGTCCGCCAGATTCCTCCCAGCTTCCGAACTCAGCTCAGAGACCAGTGTAGACACGGATAGTGTTCTCCGGCTTTGGCAGTAATTGTCAAACAGAGTGGGGAATTGAGCTGCCTTTATGTAGCCAGTTGACTTTTATAATTTTTTTCTTTTTCTTTTCTGTTTTTAAATATTGGGAATAACAGAGTCCTTTTTTCAGTTTTCCTCTGTGGAACTGGTATAACTGGAATCTTTCTTACCAGACTGTAGCCATTATGCACGATCTGTGCCCAAATAAATATGTTATTAAAAAAAAAAAAACTTTATTAAATAACAAAAACCCAATTTTTTATTGAGACAAGCGTCGGTGGAGAGATTCCTGTATGGCATTAGTTTAAAAATAGTCATACAGGCATTGGGCATATGCAGTGCCTGTATGCACCTGATTTGCCTCAATCAGTGTGTTTGCTAATGAACTAAGAAGCCTGTTCATTAAATGACATAATACAATGCAGAAAGTCTACCTGACTGTGGTGGGATCTGATCTTCACTTCATTATGGAAACTGTGGCTTTGCTAACCCTCTGTAGTATTTAATTCCTGTTGTTCTTTGGGTACACTGTGAGGTATCTGAAAACCATTCATTACTAGTAGGACCTTTTCAGAATAACTTCAGAGAATTATTTTCTACTAATAAATTACAGAAAATGTTGCAAATTTGAAGTGTAGAAGTTTGAGACCTTAAGATTTTATGTTTGCAGAACTTGCAAGCTCTGAGTAAGGATCATGTGAACAGAAACATTAACAGGTCTTCTGTGTATCTGGCCACTGAATGTTTAAATTTAATCTGGCCGAAGTATTTACTCTTTTATTTTAAATAGTATATTCCCAGCCTTAACCTTTAATGTTCATTTTTCTTCAAAAGTATAAAAAGATTTATTACTATAATATCTCTTGCTAAGCAGATCTCGAGACAGTGCATTACAAAAAAAGCAGAAATTATTTCAAGGAACTTTCTTTATCTCTGTAATTCTCCTATCTTTCCTGTAGACCTGATGTTTTCAGAGCTTAGGAATGTAGGGACTGATATCATCAGCTCAGACATTATGTTAGAGGCTCTGTTCTGTGTTATCAGGTATGACATGAAGAAAAAAGATCCACACTTTGTTTTCTCCAAATCTAACTGGGAATTCCTCTAGATTCTGTGATAAATTCCACTGGGATATGTCCACTGCAATATTATTCTGGCTTTATGTTGGGGTACAGGGAATGATTATGAATCTCACTAAACTCTTCGTTACTCCATTACCCTTTTGGGGAGACTGCACTGAGCTACAGAGCTAACAGATAAGTTGTATAGAGCAGTCCCTCTTCATCCTCAAGAAATGTGGCTTCTGAGGATATTTTCTGACTAAAAAAACCCAACCAGACAGAAAAGGATGAAGGAGATGAGGACACGTTCAGTTTGCTTTTGAAAATGGGAATAAAATGCTGTACCTTACTAAGAGTGGCAGAATAATTACTCCACGTGAGTAATTCACCTTCACTGTGGGAAGCTGCTTGCCTAGCTTGGAGGTCCTTCTACTGACTTCTCTGTCTTATCCAATGTTCTTTCACAAAATGTCTATTGATTAATGATGCGGTTTACCCTAAGACTCAACAATAAGCAAAAGACAGTATTTCTTGGCACTCTTTGGCACGTGGACTAGATCAGGAAATGGAGACACATTTCTCTCTTCTCGATGGTATTTCTGTGTAGGGATTGATGCATCAGGCAAGTGGTGCACAGACTGCTGAACTAACAATAGTCAAATCACAGAAAGGATTATGAAAAAGCTCAGAGTGAGGCAGCTTGCAACAACAAAGAACCAAGTGACCTGAGGACCTGAGACAAAAGCGAACCCACCTAACTTCTGGAACTGCTAGAAATAATGGTGAGTAGTTGCAGAAAAGCCTTGTCCTAACTATTCTGCTCTTTGTTGTAAAGCTCTGAATTCTAACGTTTTATAGCATCACTAGAGAAAACTGGCTGATCTGTCCTCATTTTTCACCCACACCAGTACTGCTGTTTCCTCTAAGACTTCTCTCCATCTGGGACTCTTGCAACCTCCTTGTATTTTTCACTTGTCTGCCTTTTTTTTTTTTTTAATTATTATTATTTTTATTACCTTCATTCTCTCCAGTTCTCCTCTTTGTCTTGGCCAGGACTGCCTCCTCCCCTCCATGGGCACAGAAATCACAGCTGAAAGCTCCGTTTGACCCAAATGAGTGTACCCAGAGTCAGGTAGCCCTTGTTTATCCTTCTCAGTTTATTCTTCTTTTGCTGTTGGCTATGGCTGGCCACCTTGGCCCTTTCCGGGTTTCTGATCTTGGTTGTGTGATTAGCGTGTTACACACTCTTGGGAACAAAAGCTAAGATCGTGGCTTGTCCTTTGACAGTGGAGATGGATAATGGGCACTTCAATGCATTTCTTTCAACGCAAAAACAGCTGAGCTAACTGTTCCCATAAAAGTCCAATTGATTGCTGTAGGCATTATATTCATTCTGACAATGATAAAATGATTGCTTTAGTGTCTGGCTGCGTAACCCACTTACAACATGTGCACCAGTATTATGAGAATGTTTCAATTGTGAAAATCATTGAGATGTAAATGTCATGATTATAATTTATCTTCATTAAAAATTCCATCGGAAGGAAAGTTAATACATGTGCTGTATAGAGTACCAGCTACTAAAAAGTAATATGTTATACTGAAAATAGGGACTTAGGAATGTAACTATATCAGAAAATATCTCAGAAGCACGTTCTAGTGATGTGACAGGTGGTTATCTCAAGGGCATTGCCAGAAATATTTTATTGGCTCTCAGTTGTAATCTAGAGTGGTGTAACGTCGTCTTTCTCTAATGGCAATCTGAACACCTCTTTCCCCCTCCCCACCCCGCCAACACAGACAAGCAGCCAAACAGAAGGGGCTGTCATTATTGGGTTTTAATGCTTGAAAATGATTGTTTCACCTAAAACTGCCATCATCTTTGAGGACAAAAGCCAGCTCTGAATTTAATTAATGTCTGGAAAGACTTCCATTAAATTCATTGATCATTGACTTGCATTGTTTCTCCTGTAGTCATTCATGGTTCTTTCATATTTCATGTTTTACTTCTTTTATTTGCTTGCTGATTTATATGATGACAGTGAATGTTTTGCTTTTAAGTTCAACATATATCAGTTCAATCTAGCATTACACTTCTATTATAGATCCAGAATTGTCCGACTAAATATTTATTGGATTTTTTAGCATAGATGACTCAATCTATTACCTTCGTATACATAAAATTTTGGAGTGGTTTGTTGGTTTTTGTTTTTTTTCTTTATTCACTAGTTGTGTGATGTGGAGGTTTTTGTTGTTTGTTTAAGTCCAAAAAAACCCTGTGATATGTGTTCCTTTTCATTTGACTCCTCTTTTTAATAAAATAAATTGTGTTTGGTTGGTTTTAAATCAAATATTTTAATTGGAAAACAATGGGTAGCCACTGAATATTCATAGGTTTACGCTGATTAAGTATAATATGTTCTATTGCTCTGAGATTTTTGTTTTCTAATTTTGTCTATTGGTAACATGTAAGCTCCTTCCCTGTGTTTCTGCTGTAGATAAAATGTTTCATCCCAGTGAATGTCTTCCCTGCCAGATTTTAAAAAAAAATATATATTCATCGTTCATATTGCATGTTTTATAGTTGCCGAATCTCTCTGTAAATACATAAAAACTACTGGGTTTATATTATTACTTTATTTGCTTTTAAGTTTAGAGGCGTTCTAATGATTGTTCCAGGATGAACTTTCTTTGGGTTTCCACCTTTCTCCTTATAGAATTGTAGTACCATTGCCAGTGCATAGTCTGGTCTTATTGCCATATTGATTCCAAAGGTCTGTGATGTGGTAGAAGATATTTTGTAATTTGAGGAGTTAGTATTAATTGCCATTTTCTAGATATCAGAGATTAGAAAGGTATACTTTTTCCTGAGCTGAGTTGTACCCTAGTTCATTAGGTATCCCGTATCTGTCAGATACGTGTTGCTCCTCTCTTGCGTTGGTTCTTTAAAGTGAAGTAGAGTGGTGAGAAATGTATTGAAAGAGGAGAGGGAGCTCCCACCTGGCTTTGAGGGAGGGAAGGGCCTGTGAGGGCATCTCTCCCCGGGGGCCGAGGGGGAAGGGGAGCTCCCTTGAGCATTTGGCAGATTGCTAAAATACTAACGTTCTGTATCAAATCTTATGGATGGAACATGTCCTGGAGATTTTGTCCAAGGGGCAGGTGAGGTAATGGTCATGTATCAGTCTTTACAGTGGCAAAGGTTGCAGAAGCATTAAAATGCTTCGGATGTGCACAAGGTTTTGTTCTTTGTTTCCATGTTAGTCTGTGGCTCACATCTATATCTAAAAATTGTGTGAAAGGTAGCTGTCAAGGAAACCAAGATGAGAACATAAGTGAAAGCTGCTGCTTCAGAAAATAACAAAGTCAATATAAAGTGTTTTAGAGGACTCCTAATGATCTGCTTGATCTTTACAAAAAAGTCCCCAAGGATTTACTTGTACAGAGTCAAAAATACATTACTTGTAACAAGAGCTTTTAAGAATGTTGCTGCATTTGGTAGTTTTACCAAGGAAAGAACAGTTCTTTTTCTGATGTTCAGGTATGGGCAAAGCATGCAAGAGTACCATTTTCAACTTAGTATAAATGTACATTATTAAAGCTGAATAGAATATGGCAGCAGGTAATAACATCTGTGCCTCTTAGCCGCCTTCTTTCACAACATACTTTAGGCACATTTTCTTTCCAAAACTGTATCAGAAGCACATAAAAGTCGGTTTCAAAGGAAAAACGTTGAGTAACATGAAGTGTCGTTAGGAGTGACACTCAAATCTAGGGACTGACTGACAGGTCACTGCCTGGCCTTGAAAAGCCTTACACAAAAAGTGTAAGAGCTTGGTTTGGCTGTTGAGCCTGTCCCGGTGTCGGCCAGGACGGAGCTGGTTGTGTCTCCAGCAGCTCCTGTGGTTTGGGTTTCGTGCGTGAAACACGGTGACTGCGCTGCTGGTGTTGGTGCTGCTGAGCGATCGAGGACACTTTGCAGCTTCCCAGGTGTTGCTGATGTGCAGGTGCAAAAGGTTTGAAAGCTCTGCAGACCCCACCCAGAACTTGCAAAATGTGGTGTTTGCCAACACCTGGTGTGATGAACGTGCCCTCCGGTAGTCATCACCGAATTCTAGAAAGAGCAGGTAAGGTTTTAGGTGTTCTCCTCAAGTATGAATGCATTAAAATGCGCTCAAACAGCTTTAGGTTAATTATTATGAACAGGTTAATTTTCCACTAATGTATAATGTAAAATGGGAGGAAAGCATATGTGCCAAAATGTATTTTTTGAAGGAGTTACTACAAAGTGAATGCTATGCGGTCTTTTATACTGTGGGGAGTTTTTTTGTTTGTTTGATTGTTTTTGCTTCTCTGCGGACTACCTGCTTGTGCCGCTTTATTATAGCATCTTGATATGAGCTCAGACCAATCTGCAGTATAGATTTCAATTCTATATGTACTTCCCTTGGATTAAGGCTTAATCACTCCTTAAAGGGAATGATCCAAATTGAACCCGTGTATAAATGTGCTCAGTTCCTTCGGAGAGTAGTAAAAGCTGACCCTATTTTTCTGGCTGCATTTTGTCTACTTTCCGTTAAACACCTTTCTTTTGTACTCAGTTATCTGTTATGCTCTCCTAGAAGAAAAATGAAATGCTAGAAAAATTCTAACCTTGTTCTGTGGAAGCTTAACCACTTACAATACAGCCTATAATTGCCTTTTTTATCATAATTTTTTGGTCATAAAACCAGAGCTTGTCCTTGAATAAGGAAAAATACAGATTTTAGAAATAGTGGACAGCTTAGGAAAGTGAATTATTTTGGAGCTTGTTTCTTGAAAAATGCTTTGCAGAATAAATCATGTACTGTCTGTTAAAAATGAAGCTTTTGCTAATGATCAGACTACAGCTGTTGCTACCATTAAAAGACAAGCTTTTATGAATGAATAATTTTGGGTCAATAATAAAAAACAATGCTGACACTATGCTTGAAAAAGAATATGTCAATCAATTTTGAAGTTTTAATCTCACTTTCAGACAACTCATGGGATTAAAAAGAATTAAAATATTAAAAATAGATTTAGTAGTATTTTGTACTGTGGCTCATTGTGAATATGTAATAACTTATTTTATGCAAGTATCCTGTAATAAGTTAAAAATTTCCCTGATGCCCTTATATATTAAAAGACCCCAAACAAACAGAAAATAGGTTAAATGGGTAAAGGACCTATAAGCTTTTCTCTGTGTACTCTGTCAGAACATCTTTTTAAGTCATATAGAAGTTATTTTTAGTATCTAAAGAAACTAAGTTAATTTACATGTAGATTTATTTGAACAAGCATGTCGTAAGTTATGATATTGCTGGCCACCATAATAATAACTACAACATTGATTTACAGAGCTTTCTGCTGATTTAGAAGTACTTAGAATTTTGTATTAATAAAAAGAACATAATCATGTTGGAGCCCATATTCTCGATTAATATTGAGAGGTGTTTGCATAGTAAATATCAGAGCTGTGTGTGGGTGAGAGGCAGATGAAGTGCTGGGGGAAAGCAAGATTGATGTCTTCCTCAGAAAAGCAAAGTACAGGAGCTATGATTTGCAGACCGGTCAGCTTAATTTCACTTCTCATAGCATGTTGGTATCTTATAGATACCTGAGACCCAACACGTCTTTTTTTAACAATGATCCATGTCAGAGAAAACAGATGTCTTTATATAAGACAGAAGGCTTTGTGGGGGGAGTGCAATCTTTGATATATATCTTTTGATGCAGTTAATATAGATATTAAAAAAAAAAAAAGGCTAGAGAAAAATTGATTAGCAAACAACGCTACAGTAGTATAAATGGATGAGAATCTAGATTGATCTTAACCATCCATAAAAAAAAAAAAAAAACCACCAACAAAAAACCCAAACCAAAACCAAACGTTCAGCAAGGCCAGAGTGCCCAAGCAGAACTAACTCCCTGTGCAAATCCAGTATGGAAAACGCCACCTAGACATCAGCTCTATAGAAAAGACTCTGCAGTATACGGAGAATCTATGCTGGACCACATAAACTAAATGTTAGACAATTGTGTCAAAAACACAAGAAGGGGCAGACAGATTGTTTTCAGAATGTAAGCAGCAAACCCATTTTGAAGAAGCTGTACAGAAACATAGATAGATGTGTGGTTGAACTTCTTGTCCTGTTCAACACCCAGGTCTCAGACTGTGTCCCATTTTGAGCATTTCATTTCAAGAAAGGTGAATTGATTAGAAACTGTAATGTGGAGAATCAAGACTATCAGACTCTAGAAAAGATTTTACATTTTTGCTTGTTCCAAATAAAAGACTGAAGGGAGGCATAGTAATGCTTTTCAAGTGCGTAAAATAGTGACCCAGAAAAAGAAGAGAATAAAGTACTCTGTATTTAGATAGGCAGGATGTAATAGGCTTAAGTTGCAGCCAGGGAGATTTGGATTAAACTTGGAGAAAAAGGACAGTAAGACAAAGGAAGAGATTGCTTAGGGTGTTTATAGAGTCACCACCACTGAAGGTCAGAGAACGGTGGAAGCCCAGACAAGTGTCTGTCATGACAGATGAAGTTATAGCGGGTCCTTCCTTTGGGCATGCAGAATCGACAAAATGGTCTCTGGGTGCCTCCCCTCCTTGTGTCCTATGATTATGTGCAAAATGTGTCTAGGACCTTAAAATGAACAGAAACAAATGCCTATTAACATGACAGTGGTTGTTAGCATTAACTAGACTTAATCAGGCCTACTGTCCCTTTCTGCAGAATATTAATGAAATGACACAAGCCGTGCCTGCAGCAGTTATTTCTGTTTACAAAGAAGAGAACGATGATCGTGTCGTCTACAAAAAGTGTGATTCTATAAGAAAACAAAGTGTTTATTGAAGACTAGACATCAAACTGACATTTAATTTTAAATTTAAAAAAACGCAAAACATAATATACTTTCAGATAATAAAGGGACACCGCAAAACATAACATAATATACTTTCAGATAATAAAGGGACATAGTGAAGTTTGAATTTTGTGTTTTTCAACTCGGTGGCTGAATGGGGCGAGGGCTGATAATAACTGAGAGAGTGGTTGAATCGTCACATGTCTGTCTTGCAGGGGAACACAGCAGCAGCTTGAAACTTGCGTCAGGTTTAATTTTTTCCAAGACGGAAGTTCCAACACTAGGTTAAAAACCTGAGAAACTATCCATACCCCTTTATTTATTTATTTATTCACTTTGAATTTATTTCCAGTTTCAAAAACCACAACCCAACACCATAATTCTGAAAAAAAGAACACACTTACTTTGCTAGTAATTGTATCTTTAAGGCTATGTAATGCAAATGAGCTAAAGCAGATGTGAGAGTCTGTCTTATCCAGATTAGCATCTTGATTTTTCATATATTTTTAAAACAGACAGGAGTTGTCAGGCACCATCCGTACCAGGGAGAATAAGATAACTTTTTGTAATGAGCCAGTTCTCTGGGTATCATTCTGATCGTTGCAGTCTTGACATATTAACAAATGAGAACCTCAGAATTTTAAAATACCAGAGCACTTCTGGCCTTTATTCAAACAGTAAATCCACTCAAAATAAAACATCTGTCTATCATCACGTCATCTTCAAATAAGACTTTTTTTAAAAAAAAAAAACCAACCTTTTTAAATTTTCATCTGTGAATAGTCAGGAAAGGAATTCCTAGTGAAAGTCTGTTTGCTTTCCTTTTTCATAGGCAAAATTAGGCAATTTTTTGTGTTACGTTTTTTTTATTATTACAGAAATGATCCTGCACTGAATTCATGAAGTGACATTTTTAAAAGTATGAAATCAATCCTTGAGAAAACATTTGGATTTAATAAAAAATGAACTTTCTGTTAAATATTTGAATCAGCCTATCAAATTATGTAACAGAAATTCAATCCTCATTCAATCCAGAAATTTAAAATTTTTAATAAGAAACATATAATCTTTACTGTAATAATATAATGACCATTTTGTCTCAAGGTGGAAACTGTTGTTTGTATCTATATTAAAATTTCTAGGACTTTTTCATTATGCTTTTTAGTTTGCTCATAGTGCCACACAAATACAGCTGAACTGCATCTGGATATTAGATGGATTTAGTCTTCTCTCTCTCCTACATTTACCTGTACCTACAGTATAGCAGAGCCCAAAATATTCTAAAGGCAGCGTGAAACTGAAACTCACTTTTCCGCTCTGTACCTCAGTGGTTTTGTTAGCTTGAGAATGATACTTGAGTTCTTTGTAGAGCACTTTGAGTCTGATATGGACAAATGCTATAGAAAAAGCTCAATTTGATCTCATTCAACTTTTACAGTTAGATCATAATTGCAATATTTCATTACAATATAATTTATTTATAATTTAATGATTTTTTCCTCTGTGAATGTAGTCTGTTGCTGTCCTTAAATGCTATATATGAACACGTTTTGTTAGCTTTTTCCAGATTTTAGAAATGTCTTAAGCTTACTCTAGAAACCATCAGCAATGAACTATAAGTTCCTCAAACTGTATTTCTCTTAGAGATATGTGCCGGGTAGTATGTATTGCTTTTGCTCATCAGATAGATGCAGCCACTAAGGATAATTGTGATGCAGCACGTTCTTTCTGCTTTGAGAAAACGAAAGCTAAAGGAAACAATATTCTCCACAAGCAAATCTATAAATTTTCCTTTTCTACTTCTATAGCAAGGTCAGGTATCTTTCCTTTTCAAAAAATAATTTTTCTGAAAAGAGTCAGCCCACTAGTCACACAATATCAGAATCTTATGCCAAAATGTTAAAAATGTGTCCCTGAATCTGCTTAGTGTGAGACATTGAGATTTGCTTTAAAGTACCTTTACAGAGTCAGGCTGGTATAAAGGGACCTTAACATAGCTGAAAGTAGGGCTTTGATCTCAGTAAATTCATCCTTCCCTAATAAGATGTTGTTCCTTCTATAATTCAAAAGAATTAACAGTGTAGCAGAAAAGAGAAACCCGCGTATATTTTATGAAAGGCAGAAAGAACCGATATTTCACTGCAAAGAGATGAAGTGAAAGTGCTTCATATTGTGCAAAAGCATGAAAAGGTAAATGCTTCAATGAGGTGTCACAGGAGAAGCCTCCCTCAGCCTGTATAATCCAAAATGTCTTTAGGGAGGGATAAGAGGGAAAGGTATATTAGAAATGACAGAAGGAGAACAATGATGTCCTGACGTTTCAGACCAAAATGTTAAGGAGAGTCTTTTGAGGGGAATTCTTGTGGTGATTCACAATTTAAAAGGCCAATGCTGCACAAAACGCAAGAAAAAGAAAAGAAAAAAGAAAAAAAGATCCTATTTCATCGTACAGAAAGATTACTAAAATGGTGGGTAATTACTCCCCACTCTGTAATCTAATTCATAAGAGAACAGGGTGAAACTCTGCAATATCTAATAATCAGAAATAAACAGCATTAATGGTATTCGTGCAGTAAAAATTACCAAGTCCCCAAAAGAACAACAAAAGAATCCAAGCAAGTTATCATGTTGAGGAAGTTATTATTCCTGCCAGAGGGACAATAAGTAAATAAAACTAAATTAAAACTGTGAGCAAATGGTGCCGCCCTTGAGACGGGGATAATTCTGCGGCATATCGTAACGAGCAAGCCAAGCGCTGTTCTTCAGCGCCAATTAACGGAAAGGCACCGAGACCCCCAAATTACCTGCAGGACTCGCTGGGGTCACTGCACAAAACTCTTCCGGTGTTGGTGGCCGTGTCCTTAGGGAAGAAAGGAAAGTTCTTTTTCTTATTTCTGCCGGTAATGGGATGTGTGACTTCTGTGAAGTCATGTCGTCATCTCACAGATTTCAAGCCACCATTCAGAGCAGGGAATCAATCGCAGGCTGTTTCTTCCTATGCATTTGCAAAATACTTAGGAAAAGAATAGGTTTGTGTTATGTCATAATGATAATCACTTACAGACTTTTCTCATAAGCTTAAACCCTAAATAAGCACTATAGGATTTGGCCTGATTACCCTGTTCTCTCTCTACCGTTGTCAGCCAAACCGTTTTTCTCTGACTTCAATTGGAACAAAGCTCAGGTCATGTCTTTGTGTAATGCATGGATGTCCCTAGGCCAATATAGGGTGTGTGATTCTGATTTTAGATTCACTTGGTAACTGAATAGATTATTTTTCTGTCTATAGATCAAGATTTCAGGGAATTTTTTAATTCTAACCTGTACAATCTAGTTCAGCAATTTTGAATAAATGAAATGCTGAAGAGAAATCACTCTGATTTCACACTTAACTTACACAATGGCTCATTTTTTATTATATTAATATTATATTTCAGGGAATTTTTTAATTCCAACCTGTACAATCTAGTTCAG
Organism: Podiceps cristatus; assembly: GCA_000699545.1. Taxonomy (NCBI): domain Eukaryota; kingdom Metazoa; phylum Chordata; class Aves; order Podicipediformes; family Podicipedidae; genus Podiceps; species Podiceps cristatus. The sequence goes on from KL276731.1 coordinate 36,507, forward strand.
CAATTTCAAATAAATGAAATGCTGAAGAGAAATTACTCTCATTTTACAGTTAACTTATACAATGGCTCATTTTTTATTATATTAATATTAGATAAACTGCGTGTGATAGAGTGATGACATCATTGAATTCAGATGTGTTTGCAAAAACACCTTCTAATTTTTATCCATTGTTAAATCCAGTTTTATTCAGTGCTTGATGTGTTCCCTTTTGGCTGATATCTGAATGACTACATTTCATAAATAGTATACTATGCCTTGTCTTCATTGAAGTTAAAGCAATGGTCGCCAGTAGCATACCAGTATATCTCCAAAAGTAATTCTGATTGAGTTTGGATGTAGTAAATAAATTTTATTTCTTTCAACAACATTGGATTTAGTTTCTAAGTCTTTGAACACAGATCAAAATAAGGTGGTTTAAAGTCAATATAAATCAAAACATGGTCTGAAATGTTAATATACTACCTATGTACATTCTGTCAGAAATTCCCTTAGATATAAAAATTAAAAAATATCTGTTCTTGGATATGTTTCTGGGTGAAATGTATAAACTTGATGCAAGGTAGAAGTTCCTCTTCAGGAAGATAAGATAAACCTGTATCATGCAGGTCATTATAAAGTTGAAATAAAAGTTTGATAATGGAGTTGTACACACAGTGGATCTCTGTTATAGCTGTAAAATAATAGGAAAAATAATCATATTTAACGGCTGTGAATTTCAACAACTGTATCTTTTACTGTCTTATGACATAATGAGAAAAAAGTCTATTTGGAGCATAAAAAGGCATACTGTTAATTCAATGTTTTGTTCAGTTAAGTGATTAAGGAAAATGCTTGTTGGAGTCATACGTAAAATATGTGCATTTTCAATGGCACTTAGTATTTTGGCCTCTTTGGATTTGTATTTGGTGGATTACAAAAGGAAGAGAGTGACAAAATTGGGGGGGGAGAAAAGAAAAGAAGGAGGAAAAAGAGTTAAAATTAATAGTAACAATGTAGAAGGTGTTTTCCAAACCATATTTCAAGATTCAGCAATTGTCTTTTCAAAGAGCATTCAGGAGGAAATATTTCCATGGAATGATTCATAGTAACTCTTGCACGTTGTCATTTGAGCAAAGTAGTTCTGTTATTTGAGCTGGTTTTATTATTTTTGTCAGGGTTTGGTGTGTTTTTTGGGGTTGGTTTTTTTTTTTTTTTTTTGGTTGGTTGTTGGTTTTTTCCCCTGGTCCTCAGGTGGGTGCTAACATTCTCAAAGTGGTGGAAATTTAAAAAATATTTAAATATTTTCCTTCTTTGTTGCTTGTTCAATTTATTGGTGCCTGTTTCTGGTTTTGAACTCGTTTGTTTTTGAACTCTTGGTTTTGGTAGCATGTCGTCCACTCACAAGTGTCCAGGATTGTTTATTTCTGCTTCTCTAACAGAACTGGTAGCTGGACTTGTGCATAGAGCTTAGCTTTATTGCAATTGTTTCTCCAGCTATACAATGTGAAAAATAAATACCTACCATATGGCGATGCAGTGGAGGTTAATTCATTAATATTTATGTAACACTTTTAGACAATTTTATAGAAGTGACTATAAAAATGCTCATATAGATGAGGCTATAAAAATGTGAAATTGTATTCTTGCTACTTATAAATTTCTTGGCAGTAATGGCATGCACCTTGTTTTCAGTATTGGCTCCATTCTTTTATGCAAAGCCTTCATTTAGAATGGGATAAATTTAATCTTGCTTTAGTCACCTAAAATTTAGGCATGTAGTCTAAGCTAGTAATTGGTATTCACCCTAGATCTAGAGGAGAGAAGACAGCCTGAGGTGCCATTGGTCAATCCAGCAAATCTAAGAGACGAGCTTGATGTTTAGCTTTTAGATTCTAAATATTTCTCGAGATGAATCTTGTCTCTCCAGTAGAGAGGTGTGGGGGCCAACCAGCTTTAGAGTCGACCTTCATGCACGTGTTTGGAGCTAGGCCAAATTTAGTCTAAGACTGTCTACAGGTGGTACAAAACGAAAAGCTTCTTTTGATAGAAAAGTGTAACTTGTTGTACAAGAAAGTATTCTCTTGGCAAAATATACTTCTGAAGAATTAAAATGAAGTTTTACATAAAAGTCTGGGTAGCTCCTTTCTGTCTAGAAATCGTGGAGTCGCAGCGCTTGGCGGGCTGAGGACCAAACCCAGGCAGCCTATGGCTTCTCCTGACAACACGCCGGCGCAGGAAACCCGGACAGGCCTAGGTATGGGGGGCTGAGTAACCGGCACAGCCTTATGGCTCCGGCACCCGCTGGAGCACTGCGCTCTGCTCCTGTTTCTGGAATGAAACTGGTTTGGCACCGTCTCCCTTAGACACTTCTGGTTATCTGAAGAGAATTTTCTCCCATTCTGTTTATTTAGTTTTTAAGGCCATACTAATTTCCAGAAACACAAATAAAAATGCTCCTATCGTGTTCATCCACAAAATAACTCATCTCTGTTGTGGAAATTAAGATTCATCATTGAGTAGCATATAAAAGGTGAATGTGAGTTATAATCGTACTGAAAGAAAAACAAACTTTTGTTGTTGTTGTTTTTCTATTGGACATTATACATTTGACTGGGTACCTATCTGGTAAAGGAAGGGCATAATCTTGTATTTTAGTACAGTAGATTCATAAGATGAATCGAGTGTGGGGTAGAACCGGTTTAAACTGAAGAACTGTTCTGTAAGCAATTTTGAGACGTAATAAACAATGATTTACTTCTTGGAGGATTCGGTTTTCGAGTATGATAATGATCTAACTGTAATGAACCGTGTCTTCTTGTTATGAAAAAGAATCAACCACAGTTGTTGCACAGACCTCCTGTGTATCTTGTCTGACAGCATGCTTTCTTTTTTTCCCAGATGCATGGATTTGCTTGTAGGGCAATGACAAAGCATATCTCCAGCCTTAGTGTCTTAATGTGATAAACATGTTTTCCTTTACGCATAGTAGACATAAATGCATTTCTGCTTTTAGTTTATTGCAAAAGAAATTCTAGCTTTATAGTAGTCCTGTATCCTTTGGAAGGCCGTACACATTTTCCATAAAAAAGTGAACTATGAATCTGTTTTGCTGCTGTCTGTACCTCTGCTAGGTGAGCACATTCTGCATGGTGTGTGCGTCACATTCCCAGATGCTTTCATGATTGATCATGATCGGTATTTCCATACGTTAATTTGTTTTGGAGAAATAGTGTGTGGATGATGAATGTTATTTGTTTCTAATAAAGAAAAAGAGGCATATTTCTTTTGATATCCCCGAAACTCTGACACAGAATTTGATCTTAGCACTGAGTTCTGGTAACTGTTTTATGAATGTACTGTAATTATAGCAATAAAATGGTATTTTTAAGTTCTATTTCTTAAATGGTATTTTTAAGTTCTATTTCTTAACTCTTTAAAACAGTTTTTTTCCATAATGAGTTTATGAATATGACTGTATTTTAGTAGACTGAATTGATGAAAACAGCAATTTAGTATTGATTTCCAACCATAGAACCTCAGTCGAATTCATCACTTTACAGTGTTAACAGAAAAGCTGTTGTCAGTAGCAGCCAACTCATAGAAATGACTACGGTACAAAAGCAGCTTTCCACGGCTTTTGGTGTAGACAGAGTAGAACTCAGCAGCAGAATGGCATCTACATTATACCAATATTGGTGAAATTTCTAGGTAAGGAGGGTGCAGAAAGGTAAATAAAAGTGCGAAGAGTTGGTGTGCAAGTATTTTCTGAAAATGGAAAGACTGATATTTCTGAGGAGGTTTAAATTCATGCTAGGCTCAAGATGATGCTTTTTATTTCAAGACGTTATTTACAGAATCCTGAAAGCTATGGGCGGTATGAAAAGTAGTTTACCTCCTCTAAAAAGGAGCACGCCCCAGTGACATCTGCTAGTGTCCGCTCTGGTCTTCCATCCAGATCAGCAGCTACCTCAGCAAGTCTGTCAGGCTGCGCCTGGTGCAAAGCTGGTGAGTGGTCAGAGTCCGTCCCCGACGTATAGAGCGTCTGTCCCTAGAACTGGTACAGGGGTTGACAAACTGGTTCCTGGTTAGTGAGACTCTTTTAGACAGAATAATCTAACCTTGATAATTTGAAGGATGTAAGTCGCACATAAACGTAAGCAAAAGAGGATGGACAGTTATTATACAAATATGCGCGCCTGGGAGTTGACAACAACGCTTTGTAGCTTGCTGACTCCTGCCTGTAGCCTGCTACCGCACTGAGTTTGCAAATGTAATCAAAGACAAACTTGAGTTATCCACGTTGTCAAGAACCCTTGGCAGCTGGGGAGGAGCAGCATTTTCTGAAGAGAAAGCCAGAAGAAAAACACAGAAAATTCCTATTTGTTATCCAAATAAGGCTTTCAGTTTGCCTTGTTGATTTAATAGAAGACAGTTTTTTCTTCCAGAAACTTTTGATTTCTAGGAAAGGAAAATATATGCTTTCTTTACATCATAAAGTCTTGAACTTTAATGAATTTTCTTTCTATAAAGGGCTGATGCCTTAAATACCAGACAGAAAGCCTGCGTAAAGCATATAATGGCTAATGGCATACCTGCCATCTTATATAATCTTTACACCTATGCCAAAAAGATTTATGTACTTATGAATAAATATTATTTGGTTAGTATATGAAAAATTATTTCTAACAGCAGCGAAGTTGAAAACTGTAACTCACTTATACTGCTGTTATTCACCTAATGAAAGTACTGTAGAAAATACATTTCTGGATTATTCATAAAGTTCATTAAGGTGTCCAAAATCTAATACTACTTTCTGTCAGAAAACACAACATCGTGCTCAAATAAGAAGTTATACAGAAAAGTGCCTGCCTTCAGTACAAAACCAATGAAAAAACAGGGGCGGGTCCAATGCTTGAAATTACAAAGAAGTCAAGAGAAAGTAGAAATTAATCAATTCTAAAAGAAGGATCAGTATGTCAACTGAATCAACAAAAAACTGGCAAATCAATATATGGAGAAAATTACTTTCCCTAAACTGAATTCAAGATAATAGAACAATTTAAGAGAGACTCAAATCCCTTACGGATATTGGGCCAAGGGATACTTTAAGCATTGATCCTCTCTAAAATTCTGAAAATATTTCTTTGGGGAACACAGGTATTCTAGAGCATGAAACGTGAATCAAGAACTGATCTGGATCCAGACTTTCTTAACATTAAAAAGTGTTTTTTTCTATTAGGCAGAAAATATGTGATCGGGACATATGATAAATAGTCACTAAGCAAAGTTTACATCATATAGATTAGATTATTGCGATTCCAACATTTCCATACTTTTCTGTGTCTTTTTACTGGAGCTGCACAACACGCATGAGGCCAGGCTTCTGTGTCAGATTTGTGGTAATTTTGACATGAATTTGCTTTGAATGAATGACCTTTTTGTGGTAAGTGTCACAAATACGGTGCTGTTGGCAAAGGTATGGGCCAAAACAACTACTTTTAAGTGCTTGTCACAACGTATTTCCAGAGCATGTATTTCAGATATATAATGAAGACTTTGTTCTGGATATTTGATTCTAAGGGTCGATGTTTATCTACCGAGAGAATAACCCATCTTGTGTGCTTTGTGTCTGATACCTTTGATTTAACACTTTGAATAACATTTAATACCAGAGTGTTATTAAATACTTTCAACAGATTGATTCATACAGCTCATGGGCCAAGAATTATTTAGTGTTCAGTGAAAATATATTGAAAATGAATACATTTAGATGATCAAGTTTGATCGTCTAATCATAATTTGATCATCAATCATGATTGATCATGGTCAATTCATGAGTTGGAAATGAGGTGAAATTTTCATCAAATATATTATCCCTGTGGATTGTTTGCCATATGCCACAAATAACACTTGTTCACTTTCTCTAAAATTAAAACATATTGCTGGAAATGAGTGCATTAGTTAATGTCCTGACAAAAGACCAGTACTCTGTAGTGACAGAAGTGGAGTCTCTCTTTCTCTCATTACTGATTGCAACTATTCACATGTCTTAATGCAAGCATCAACAAAGGTTGCCAAGAGTACTTGAATGAGTCTTTTATATTGATAAATACAGCAAAAGAGACTCTTGCAGATGAAAATGTTCACCAGGTGGCACAGCAGCGTTGCTTAACAGAAAACTTTAGTAATAGTTTGTGGCTAGTTTAACTCCTGTGGCCCCCCGACCACCAGTGCTGCAAGGAAGGAACAGTTGGTTAGGTTATGAAATTTGCTTTCAGAGCTGGTGCTACTATTTAGGATTCTGGTGGCTTTTTTTCCTTGCTTCCCTCTCTGTTGCATTATTCTGAACAGTGATGTATTTTTTGACATTTTTTAACCTACAAGTTCAGAAGAATGTCTGCACTCAAGTTCTGTGAGGAACAATAAGCTATGATTCAGAGCTTGTAATTTAGGTCCTTGGTATTCTTGAAATATTGAGTCATCTTCTCCTTTGTTTCTTTACATTCAGTAATCATCCCCGTTGCTTGCACAGCTATATAAACATAAAACCACCTCTGCATACATTAAAATACAGGCAAAGGAGTAGATGCATTTAAAGTAACTAAGCTAGACTTGTGACTGTTTAGTTTTTCAGGAAAAGGCCATCATTGCAGTCACATTTCTAGAGGTATTTAGCAGTTTTAGGCAGCTCTTTAAACCACCAGTCCCATTTGGGTGGCATACTTTTAGATGAAAAGGCAATTCAAAGGAAAGCTGATGGGCTGCAACTGGGACTTGGCTTTGCTTCTCAGAGTAAATCCAAACTAAGAACCTGCAACTCTTATGACGTAATTAACTTCTTATAATTGTAGTCCTAGTATATGCAGGTGTTTATATTAAGCAAAATATGCAGAAGCCAAAGTATCTTTTTGCAGAGACTCCAGTAGCAAAATTAAATAGGATGTTAATGAGATTTCATAGTGAAGTGTTGTTTTGCAATCCATTATGTGTCAAAAGGCTTGGTGTAGAGCTCTGGAAGACTTTAAAAGTTATGGAGTCATTGTAAATCTCTAAAGAATTCCTTCATGTAATATAATCTTAGATTATGTTTATTACCCAGGTGAAGGATCATCTCTTAGTAATCTATCTTCTCAGTAGCATTAAATTATAATGCTCCTCCCGTCCTGCCATATAATGATAATACATAACACATTGCCTATGTAATATGTGTTCATACATACCTGTGTGTGTATGTATACGTATAAACATACTAAAAAACCCCCGAAAACGTAACTGGCATTCATACATTGGCACCAACTTGTCCTGGATATGTTGTGTGACATGCATATTTGGACTAAAAAAATATCAAAAAGCGTGTGCCTAGGACAACTGATACATTTTGGTGGCCCTGCCTGTGGCAGGGGGGTTGGAACTCTATGATCCTTGGGGTCCCTTCCAACCCAGACCATTCTATGATTCTATGATTTTGATCCAGCACATTGTTAAAGACTGCATGGAATTTCATCACAATTTTTTTTTGTGTCCTGAGTCTATAGGCTCAGATAAAGGGGTGACTAATGTTATATTGCTCCATATTCTTAAGCCCAGCCTTGGAAAAATGAATGCAATGGATGATTATAAATATCCAGATTACAGATGACTGCAATCAGTCAGCTCCCAGATGACTGGGATCAGGTAGTTAAGTTTCCTATCAGCCATCAGTGCTTCATATGTAATGTTCAACACTATTGTCTCTGGAAATATAGTGCCTGGAAAGATTTTACCCAGAAATGAGCATCTGCACATATTTGGAGTTCTGTCAACTTCTCTGTTAGGGGTTCTGTCATATTTATTGCTTCTGTGACTTCAGTGTTAATTTTGCATTGAAGAAAGCCTCATATCTTATGATTGTTTTTAATTAATTTTATCAATTTGCTGAGCCAGTTAGTCCTTTTCCAACTGTGATGGAGAATCCGTAACAGGTAATACTGCAGCATGACCTACTTTCAATTTTTAGCTACAGGAGCAGGAAAAAAGGATTAAACGTGTCAGCAGCAAGGGTAACATTTGTTTGGGTGGATTTAAAAATGAAATTTTTACTAGAACTAGAACTCTGCATTTAACAGCTCTCAGACATGCCGTGTATATTACCCAGTGCAGCTTGCAAATTTACAAGCTGCCCTCTGCGTCACTGTGTTTTTTCTCTTGAAAGTCTCCTCTGCGTTTTATTCCTACTGTCTAAGAAGTATTTAAGAACCAATCTGGACTTGTATGTAAGTAACCATAACACAAATGAACGTATCTTGAGAAAATTAAACTGAAAACAAGTGTCTTGCACTTTCAACAATAAATAGTGTCTTCGTTCTCTATTTTAAGCAAACCACCCCTCCCTCAACCAGTTACACTGTTAGAATAGTCATTCTCTAACCTATATTGAACTACAAGGTTAACATGTAAGAGACTTAGGATATATGTTAAAACCAGTTTTCTCCTAAAGAGTGTAAAAATGAATAAAGAATAGAATAGAAATACATTAGAAATGTAAATTTTCCTCCTGCTGGGAGCAGCAATATTAGAAATGAGAGTCGCAGTCCTCTCTTTCCTCCAGGTCTCAAATATAGTGGGGTGTGTGTCGGGGGGTGGAAATAGTGCAGAAGGCTACAGTGTGCTGAGCTGGCTTTTTGAAGTGATGAATAGCTAACGGTTACGAACAACCGAGCAGAGGCATAGAGCCAACAAAGGTTTGAAATGGCAGTTCTAGACGGCATGCAATGTATTCCCTACGAGGGAAAGGAGGAAACCTTTCCGAGGGAAAAATTGTTCAACACCTGCGTACTGCCACATGTTTCATATGTCTGCCTGGAATGCCAAGGACTGGCCATTCTGATAAATAAGATACTGAACAAATGAACCATTCATCTCATCAACTTGTTAGTTCATACATTTCTGTGTTCCTTTTTAGTCAGTAAAAAAAAAAAATGTTGGTTGAGATAATCGTGTAATTAAGTAAAATTGTTTTCCATACAATCTTAAAGAAAAATATGGTTGGCTTCCCACCTGTTCCTTTGGAATAACTCTGCATATCTTAATGAACCCTTTCTCATTTAAATGCAAATATGATGTAAGACACCGAGAATTTTTGCTCTTGAATGATGAGTATCCTTTTTCTAGCCTGTGTACTGGGCGCAAGAACACACGAGCACTAAGGCTGAGATCAGGCCTGCGAAGGCATTCAAGTACATGAATCGCTTCTGTTACTTGACACGGTTCCATGTTAGTGTTTTACAAGCTTTATTTTGCCTCAGTTTATGCATAGAGGATGCTTTTAATTTCTCCAAAAGGAAAAAAAGTTCATTAATTTGATTTAATACTAACTTATTTGAAATGAAACCTGAAGACTCAATAGCTCTAAGGTAAGACTGATATTGATTTCTTGATCTGACTTACTACATTGAGATTGTATCGATGGCTTCAAAGCAGTGATAAAAGTAAAATAAATGACTGGCTTCTAATGATCTTAGATGACTGGTAATGATTCTCTACATTTATGATGTTATAATAGAAAGTTGATATATAAGTATGTTAATATATAGTTACAGCAATATATTATTGTCATTACCTAGGATACCTTCCTATATTTAGCTTTCAGATACCACTCATTATATTTCTGGTTTCTATAATGCCTTTACATTAATACTAGGGGGGTTTTGTTTAAGTTAATCCTTCATTTTCCTTCAAAAGAAAAAAAAAGGCATGAAAAAATGAACACGTAAAAAAATGAAAAATGAAGAATAACAGCAAGTAGGAAAGAAACAGAAAGAATACAGTGGCACAAATAATGTTTTCTTGTGATATAAACCTGGTATCTCTTACTCTCAAAAGTTGCGATAATAAGAGTGTATTGGGAAAGTCTCAATTACGACTGGCATAACCATCAGGTGCAGACTTGCTGTCAGAGCTGACTACCATCAATATATACAAAATCGGGAACCCTGTATAAATGGGGATATTTAAGGTATTGCTGCTTGTTAATCACCTCTTTAATTAAATCTTGTCTTTTTTATCATTGTAAAAATATTTCAAAGAATAATATAATTATAGAGGTGCAACCACTGATGGTACCGTAAGAAGAATAAAACTGTCTGGAAGAATGTTGCATATTTACATGCATTTAATATTTGCCAATGTGAAGAAAATATGTTAGGAATTACATTTATGAGCTTATATTTGTAGCATATTATTTTATTTGGTGGTAGATGTATTTTTATCACACACAGCTTTTTACCCACTTATCTCAAAAACCTATCCATCACATCTTGTGCTCTACACACAGTGTGGCAGACAAATTGATTATCTCCAGCCAAAGATGATACCAAGTATTGTTAAGATGCATTGAGTATTTCAAAATTGTTATAGAGAATTTAATTTTGATATTTTTCATTTAATCACATTATAATGTATTTTTCCTATATTTCATTGTCTTTTTTATATAAATACACACACACACGCATGCGTAAAAGATAGAAATCGATACATTCATAATTATGCCAGAGATCTGTGTTATGTGTTAATTGGACAAAGTGCCATTTTGTTAAATCTTGATTTCCCAGGATGTTTAGGTTTTCTTTAGCGCAATTCTCTACTAAACAGATGACACTTATTAAAGCAGCAAATCACTATGCGTCTGAATGAGCCTAAACAAACCTGGTATATGTTATAATGTATAAGCACTGAACTGTTTTTTCATTTGTTTTTCTTTCAAAACAGACCTGCCAGAACCCCCAAATCCTGACCATCTCACTGGGAGCAGGACAAACGACTTTTAAATAAGGAACTCGCTCTCCATGTCATTCACTTGAAGAAGAGGTGACCCCTTAAAAGGTGGGTTTAAGTATGTCATAGTATAAGCCACAGTACAATGGCCACCCTTTTCCCATTTTTTTTTTTTTTTTTTTTGGATATCTATTTCCTTGTTTCTCTCTTCAGCTACGTGCAGAATCAACAAACAGCTTATGGTCAGAGCCATGTCCACTTTATACTGAGCAAGGATGCATCTCTCTCTTTAAGGCTGCACCAGTAAAATCAGAAATGCAAATATTCCAGGTGCTTAAATGTCTGAAGAGATCACACAGAATTTGTAATGAAGCTATTGTAAGTTTGTCCTGTGAACCTGAATTCCTGCAGCAGG
>KL276731.1:47683-60399 GCA_000699545.1 Podiceps cristatus
TTTATAATTACGATATCTACCTATGTGACTTTTCAAACAAAGATGTGAGAATGTTCTGCACTTATTAAGTTGCTTTTGGACAAAGTGGGCAAGAAAAAAATTATTATCTCTAGGAGAAACCCATTTTGCCATGTTACACTTAAAAGTGAAGTTCTCCTCTAATATGTACAATATATTTTCAAGATACCATCTTAAAAAGAAAGCACAGATAATTAAATGATCACAAACTGTAGTGCAATTAGAAGACTTTGATGAAAGATGTGATTTAAGTAATACAAGTTTTAATGGCGAAAAGAGCAGTTCTCCACTCAAATGCATATTAATCATCACAGTATGTGTGCTTTGTTGTCTGCTAATAAACTTATTATTTCTTTCTTCTGCTTACTCTGAATAAACATTTATTCCCAAATGCTGCCCGTAGCATCGAGTGGAAAGAATGAGTCCTACAGTCGAACAGAATGGCATCCTGTACTCAGCATAGACACCAGCAGTATATTTTTTAAAAAAAACCCCAGTTTCTAGTGGCAAAAGGTTGAATGATGCTAACCAGTAGACAAAGCTGAGAAATTTATGATCACGGTGACTGCATTTGAGTGTAGAAGTTAAACCCTCCCCCTTTCCCCCAGCATCCGGTAGTTATTTATTTATTTACTTGTGAAAACGTGCCAAGCCAAAGAATTTTTGTTATTACTGCTATTTCAGCCCTAGCTAGAAGTCTCAGGGCGGAGGGACATCAGAACAAACGTCCTTGCTGAGCGGCAGGACTCAGGAGCGGAGGCGTAGTTGTACACTCCTGCCCTTAAGTGCCCTTAGCACAAAAGCTGGCCTGAGGCCACCAAGATGGAACAGATACAACACAGACCTGAATTGTAGGTTTCTCCCAAATTTTAGAAATTTGGCCACTGTGCTTTTGTGTTTAGACAAAGCAATGAGGTTCCATTCTTTCCAATATTGTCACGTTTCTATGAGGAGAATTTCAAAGTCATCCACAGACAATTCTGTAAAAATTATAATTTTTTCCTCTATGCAGTTTTACACATTTTCTGAAATTAGATTTTACTTCTCATTTTCTTACTAGTTGCTCAAAGGCCTGCTTTGAATTAACACCTCAGTCAATAGTATGTGTTTAAAAGTAAATGTTCCATAGAAATGAGAAAAAATATTTATTAACCTCCCATAACAAGTGAATTGTCTCAGATCTGAGGCCTTATATTGTAGCCATTACACTGTATTAGAGAACAATCTTAGCTGTGGGGAAAAGACAGAGATATCTGCAGTCTAATGCGAGCAACAGAATTAAACACGATGGGAATATAGAGAAACTGGTAAAAATTATGCTGCTGTATGGCTCAGTGGAACTAAATGTTGCATAACATGTTTTTTTGTTTTTTATTTTTGCAGTGCTTCACCATTCAAATTAATTAAAGACTCTTCCAGAATGAGGTGCAATGTTGCTTTGGAAAATACTGCTTTAGCAAGCTATAATGGGCAAGTCAGCATACTTCTGTAAAATAAGTCTGTAAACTTGTACCAATTATAGTTGCTATGCTATAAATGAATTTTTAAAGTTCCTTATTTTTAAAGCCTGTTTTTAATTTCCCCCATCATTAATGCTTTTGCGCGCAGTTATAGTAGCACATCACTGAAGTACGTTTCGGTTTGTTATCAAAGGTTATAAAAAAAAGGACGATGAAATTTCACACTGATTTTCTTTTTCAGCGCACAGTTATTTTACTCTAACCATCAGAAGAAAAGGCATTTAAGTCAGCACGTAGCATCATGTCTGTAGCTGACGCAAACATGCATTTCATTGAAAGTACAGCTAAAGATCTGATTCCAAACTTTAAGGTGTGCTGATTTCTAATCATTAGAAATTATGAATACATACATAACGCAGATGAAGTTGCAGTTCGGAAAATATCTCCACTTAATAGGACAAGAGAGCAGAGACAGTTGCGGTAGCCATTTGGCACCCGTTAAGGACAGACACTAAACCAAACAGAAGAGTCACATGCCAGTTCAGATTAACCCAAACTGTGCTAAGCATGGTATTGTATCATCTGGCGATTTTGTTCGGATGAATAAATGAAGCGTAGCCTTCCTAAGGGGAAGACTCTTTGCTAATTTAGATTGCCAAAGAATCTTTCAGTTTATTGAAACAGGAATGTCTTACATCAACTGAAGATCAACTATCAGATTCATACTGGCATCTTTACCCCATTTGGGGTGGGGCACATGTAGAAAAAAAAAAAGCCATAATTTGTAGACTGGATTCACAGATGTCTGCTTACCTCAGATAATTGTAATATCTGAGTTTAGAGAGAGTTGCATCATAAATAATCGAGAGGAAATGGGATATTCATATGCATTTCAGCATGATTCATTCAAGCATTCCTAAGTGACTACCCAGAAATATCGTGTAAAGAAGCAGAAAAGGAAAGGCCGCTTGGTCTGAAATATACTCAAAGGGTTATATGTTAGCATGAAAGATTTGTACTGCATTGGAATTAAGGGAATTTATGACTTACTTTTTAAAAGTTGCAATTTCTTTTTCTTGAGATGTAGGTAAGATATTTAACAGCACATCCTGGATAGTAAGTTTTTTTTTTTTTTTTTTTTTTTTTTTTTTTTTTTTTTTTGTTTGGGCACCAAAGGAAAAATAAAAAGGACACTAAGGACAAATTAGAAACTCTCAAAGGGAAGCATGGTGGCCAGCACTAAACCTAGAGTTCCTTTTTTCAGCAAGTGTCTCAAACTTCTGTCATATTACCAAAGTTGAATTGACTGACTAAATGGTGAATTTTAAAGAACATCGTTTGTTGTCCATTCACTGAAAGGAGCTTTCACTTGGCATTTAGGATGCTTTTTATAAACTTCTCACTAGGAATAGCATTTGATGCTCTATGCATGATCCCTTTCACAGAGCTGTCTGCCAGCAGATGTAGGGATGCTCTGCTCAGCCAACCAGGCAGCATGAACTCCACATTCAAACTGTTTAAAATGTGAGCATTAGCTGACTGTGTGGTTTCTTTTTACTAAGGTTTTTGTAAAGGTTAAGCTGAGAATTGCCATACTTGAGTAACAAAAGCCTTATGGAAAATTTATCTCACTAGACATTTAAAAGTTAGATATCTGCATCTGAACTGGTCATCATGAGCTCCTTTCATTGACTAACAGAGGGCTCATCAATGTGAAATTAGTTGCCCTCAGATGTTCTTACTTTCCTCTGTTGACTATGACGTAGAGCTAGGGTGGCTGGTTTAGATGGAGGTGCCTACAGCTTAGGCACCTAAGAAGAATCATGCCTTCAACCTCATTGAACTTCAGCTCCTACTTTGTAAAATATTAATGTGGTGGGTTAGTCTGAATTTTTATATTGTTCTTATTTATCATTTAAATAATTATTTGTGAAAATGTTGTCTTCATCCATTTATGATAACTTTTGTAGAATTATGGTTCTACACAGTCCCGTATTTCTTTTTTACTGCTCTAGACCTGATACCTGAAAGATGTAAAACTGATTCTTCATCCACTTGAAATCATTAGCATGACAAAATACAACAACAAAAAACCACCGTGGCATCACAGCTGTGGAAAAGGAAATTAGCTTTTGCATTGTTTCTGAATATTCTCAGGCACATCTATATTTCCAGGGTAAAGAAAGTAGGAACTGGTTCCTCAGCACCTATCACACAGTCAGACTTTTTTTTATAGTATCCTTCCCTATCTCCACTGACTCATTTGACTGATAAATGCCATTCCAAAGACCAGATAAGGACTAGTAGAATTTTTTTTAATACTTTACATTAATACTAGTGCTTGTAATAATACATCAAGTAAATCTCGGCCATGAAGTTAAAATGGGAGAGCACCACACTTCTGGTCCTGTCTCAGCCTGACAGTTGGCTGTTATCTCTCTTCCTTTATCTCTTTTTACTGAATATTTATTTCAGTGCTTTCTTAGTAAAATTGGTTGTGACTGTTGTTTCAAGGGTGCTAGAGGTCTCTGTCATACTGTTGTAGGCCTGTGTCCATGTAGTGAAGTTAACCTCTCTTTCTGTATTACTGGTATTGCTACCCCTGTTGTCTGTGGTGCACTAAACGTGGAACTCTGAAGTGTCTAGCACTTTCTATACTTTGCACGCTGCTCTACTGAGGATTCAGGGCAATGGCGTTATCTAGCTAGCCCAAGGCTCGCTACTTCTGAATGGTCATTTCCATTTGATCACCAATTGCAGAGTTTGTGATTGTGAGATTTGGTGAATTTCCTTAAGATCATTCCAAACTCCCCAACACTGGTGTGTAATGCTCCACAAAACTATGAAACTATCTTTCTCAAAGACGATGCGCAAGGATGAACAAGTTAATGTGTATCAAAGCAAGCATGCTTTTAATGAATTGTGCACTTGTAATCTATGTCATATATGAAACAGGCCAGCTACAAGCCTTACCAGGATTCTCATTCTATTATAAAAAGGTCAACTTGCCATCCTTTTGTTGGGCAACATTTCAGAGAACATGACTAGCAGAGAATCAGTTACATAAACCCTAGAGAAGATCTGCTGTTTGTTCGTATTGCACAGCCATTACTCCCGTAGCTACAGTACTTAGCTTTTACAGGTACTGTTTCTAAAAATTGTTCAGTTCTAGATCCTGAAAGTACTAACTCCTCTAGTGTAACTTTTTTGGAAAGAAAACTCAACCCACAGAAACCATAAGGGCACTACAGAGTTGGTTTGGTGTTTGTTTTTGGTTTTGGTTTTTTTTTTTGTTTTGTTTTGTTTTTGTTTTTTGTTTGTTTGTTTTGTTTTGTTTTTTTTGTTAATATACTGGAGTCACAAGTCTTCAGGGATCATGAATGAGAACAAAATATCTTGAAAGCAGAGGCCATTTGGGTGAAATTGAAAATCATCTGTTTATGTAAGAATGTGTACCACGTTGGGTTGTATAAATCCAGAATTACGGAACAAATATAAGAAGAAAAACTATACTGTAGTGTGTAGTCATACTGTGTTGTATTTACATACAAAAAAAGACTGAAATGTTCAATTTTGGGTTTTTTATTCACTTTGCCTAGTCAACATCTGACCCATGTTTTGTCCTTTTGCTCACTAATCAGTGTTCAGTGTCATTTATCTTCATTAACTGAAGTTGACTGAACTATGGGACATTGCTCATCCTAATCTTTTTGGCAATCTGTCTGATGTTGTGCATTATTGTTTGCCTTTCATCATGTCACCATTTCAAGCTGACAGTATTTATCTTTACTCACTGTGCATTTATCTGGCAATTGTTGTCTAATATCATTAGTCTTGGTTCACTCCTGTCCTCTCGGCAGCGATGAGCTGACAGAGTTCACTTCTGGTGGGTCAGCTGGGTCAGCATTCAGGGCTAAAATGAGTAGGAAGAACTTTCTTGAATATATCAGAAAATTAAACTGGAAGGCCAGGCTCATGATAGAGCTCGGAAAGCATTGTTCTGTCAAAAAGAGAGAAGCTGAGGCCCTAGATATGTTTTGAGTTTGCATGTGTGTCTCATGAACATTGGTATGTTCTCAAATAGAGGTGCAAAGCATAATCTGCCCTCAAAATGTTCTGCTAAATCCCATCTGAATATTTACATACCCGCTTACCTGAATGAAGGCCTTTGAATGCAGGCTGATGTTCAAACGGCTAATTGCTAACTGGGAACTATGTGAATTAAAAGAAAAAAAAGGATACACGTACCTTTCCCCAGACAGACACAACTTAAATGAGGAGACATATTTTGTCCTCTCTGGACTTTCAGTGTTGTGTATACTTTTCATGATGTGAATGTGTCTATTAGTGGAATCTTTTTTTTTTTAAGTAATTGAAACAAGTTTTTTCCTCAGAAATCTAAAGTCTGAATGTCTGTAGTTTTGCTTATTTTTAAAAAAGGTTTTCAGGACTCTAACATTACTTTGTTTGTTTATTTGTTTTAAATTCTTTTGGCACACTCTGCTTTATTTTTTCCACATTAGAAACTCAGTGTCGTTGATACCGTGGAAAAAGAGTTGTTTTCAGACAGGAT
Source organism: Podiceps cristatus (assembly GCA_000699545.1). NCBI lineage: Eukaryota > Metazoa > Chordata > Aves > Podicipediformes > Podicipedidae > Podiceps > Podiceps cristatus. Next base: position 53,735 of record KL276731.1, read on the forward strand.
TTTATACCTTCAAAGTAATATGAAGTTACTTAGTATCAGTTATAGCGATGGCTGTTATTGGATAAGACCTGGAGGCAAATATATTTCAGAAATGTCCTTGGTTTTTTACATTAGAGGTAAAAATTATAGATAGCTAATCATATTGAGTTTATAACTATACAAATTGCATATGCAAGTCAAAAGCGCCTGCTGCCAGTCTTCTTTGGAAATGCATCTGAGTCCAAACAAAAGCCACGTTCTTGACATATTCAGCTACAACCAAAAATGTGCTGAATGTGGGTAAATCCACCGTATGAAGGTTGAGCTATGTCTTGGCGAGGTTACAATTACATCTGTAGTTAATAAAAACCCGAGTGTGTCTTGTTATTTGAACATGTATAACAGAAATTTCCTGGTTGGCGTTCAGTTTTCTCTGTCAGAACTGTCAGAAAAGTGCTAAATTAAGGGGCTTCAGAATCTTAGAGCTGTAAATTATACCTCATCTCTGTAAAACAAAGACTAGCTGACCTCCATTTCTTTAAGGTTACTCTCAAGATGAAGTTGATGACAAGTCACAAAGCCTTAGCTGAGCTACGTTAACAACTGTGTATCTTTAAACCGTGACAAATAGTGCCAACTCCTTCATCTCAGCTACACTGCAAACTAGAATAAGTTTTCTTATGTTTGATGTGGAATAAAACAGAAGAGAAAGGCGTCCATTGTTAAGGAGGTTATGTGTGTTATCCTTATAAAAGGTGACATGACAATTTGAGCTTTATTGTTATTTATTTAAGCATTTTTACTTAACAAAAAATAATACGTGTCATATGTTGAACTGTCTGTACCTTTTTTTTTTTTTTTTTTTTCCCCCTGTAATATTCCAGAAATACATGTCAAAATTTCATCTTTAGACATAAAATGACTTTTCTGGGGGTTCTGGGGAGTATACTGTATACTTGCTACAGACTCTATATTTTATAAATGTCATTCTAAATATAAATAAGCAGACAATGAATAAACTTGATCACTTTTCAAATGACAGATACCATTTCTTATCTATAAATACAGCTCATATTGTTGATCTGTTCTGTAACTAACTCTGAACAGTTGCTACACAATTTAGAAAGTTTCAGACACCAAAACATTTATTTTTCTTAAAAGAAAAAAAGTTTCCATAAAGATCTGCATAGCCAAATGTGTCCAAATCTTTTTAACCAGCCTTTAATTTAGTTTAGGAGAAAAAGGTTTTTACTGAAAGTAAGAATGAGCATTTGCTTTCTAATATAAAGTACTCTGATTTAAATCAGAGTTATACAATTATATTCTTGCTTATATTTGAACAGGTAATACAGTGATTTTAGAGACTGATTCCAAATTCATGCAAATAATGAAAAATGAATCCATTTTCTTCATATATATACATTTTAAGGTAGGCATTATATCTCTTGAGTCAATATGTCATTTCTACCAGAACTGAAGCCCCTGACTTCTTTTCCTACAAGCACCCTGAATGATGCAGAAACTAGCCCTGCACCTGCCGGTACAACGTTAGCTACAACATTATTTCCTGAAATACATGGAGATACCACTTTAATTACCTGGTTTTATACATAATAGTAAATATATTCTCATGTTCTGCAGGCAGCAAGTGTGTAGAACGTGTAAAAGAAAAAAGATTATTTAAATGTCAGAAAATGATCAGTAAGTTGAACACAATTTCATGGCGTATCTTTGGAATCCATTAATCAGTAAGTTAGCCTTTGTGACAGATGCAGTCATATGAGATAAAAAAAAAAAAAAAAAAAGTTGTATTGTTTGATATTTTATGTCCTTTACAATAGAAAGTGCACTAAAGGTTATTGAATAACAAATACCTCAATGTCCACAAAGTATAGTGTCAGGAACTCTGGGCTCATCCTAGAGTAAACTTTATTCTTTTATGATCTTATTCAGTTCCCACCTCATCTTAAAAACTACTATTCTCTAGCAAAGATTAAGTCCATAGCTGTGAATGGCTCAAGATTGTCTAAACTGCAGAAACAAGGTTGTCTGAATGTCCTGATCCCAAAAATCTTTAGAGGTGAGAATGTTTGGAGGATACGTGGACACCCACGGAGGAGGTACGATAGCTATGTATTAACGCTGCATATACATGGCCACCTGAGTGATTAAAGGAATCTGTTTTCAAAAAAGAAGCTAAATATTTTGCTCATTGGTTTCTCTTAAGACAACTGATTAAAAGATGAGATTATCTGATGCCTGTTGTTGTGTTCACTTGTATCATCAAAGCCTTTTATCCTCTTCACTTACTCTCCTTAGTGGTAAAGGTCGGGATAGTTACTGAGACTTAGTAGTCACCAGGGAATCAGGTGGAGCTCCTACGAGAGTGAGTCTTTGTACCTCAGGCTTAATTTTTGTGGTAATTTCAATGTCTTCCATTGCACCCGCAACAGTCTTTTATATTGTTTTCTTATGCTTTCTATTCAGTGACCTCCTCCCAGGGCTTCGTTGTGTACAGCCGTCGCTACAGGTAAATACTGTTGTCCCCGGATTACCTCAGTGCTTTGATCTGTCATCGAAGGTAAGTGTATAATATATTTGATACTGCGAGTAATGCTATTCACAGTCTCTCAAGGCAAGAGGAAACATAACTTCGTTCAGCACAACAAAAGTAGGTCATCGTGCTAGTTCTGCTTTTATGTCATATTAGCCATTTCCTTTCACGTTTCCTTGAAATAAACATCCTTCAAGTGTGAACAGTAGCAACTGTTGGAAAGAATTCTTTTCTTCACTTGGATGAAGTTCACTTCAATTTTGTCAGAGCGCAAGTTGCTGCCGTACACGTAAGACCATTCCTTGTTTCAAATCATTTGATATACTGATTATGGCTATGCCGAGTGCTACAACAGGCTCTGCGTTCTCTTTTCATTTCATTGCAACTAAAGTGCAGGGAAACTGCACAGATTTACAGTGGTGGTTTGGGTTGACAATCCCGTGATGCTGCCTCTGAAAGATGTAAGTGTAAAAAAAAAAAATAGGGTGTATGGGGTAAACAAATGCATAACACAAAACATGTCATTTCTCATAGCTTGAAGATCCTACCACCAGGAGATATTTCTTTCCCATGCAATGGAAACGTCAGAGTGGTATAACGTAATACAGCTTACAATGGTTCTGTGAAGATAGTACATATTTTTTTTTTTTTTTTCTGATAGAACCCATATAGTTGTGTTGACACTAGTACATTACTGAAGTGAGAAGAAGATTGTATTTGATAGAGAAATTAGTTTTGTTCTTCTCCTACTGTCTGTAAAATTAGTATTTGATCCCAAACCTCTTAAAGTCAGTGGTGGCTTTCCTGTTCCTTTGGTACGCTTTGAATTACACCCAGCTAAAGAAACCTTTAAATTATGTTAAAAAAATTAAAATGCTCATTTCTCAAAAGCATAGATAATGCAGCCAAACAATTTTATCAGTATATGAAGAAATTAGGGCAGTTTTTCTGATTAATCCTACCAAGACAGTTAATTCTGTATCATCATAATAATTCTGTATCTTCTAATTCTTCTTAGTAACATCTTTTTTTTTCCCCCTTTTTTTAACTTTCCCTTCTTTTTCTTACTACTGCAGAGACTGCATGACTATGTAGTATTGTTGCCATAGTGAACATTGCCTGATACCAAGGGGCTGAAAATCAGGAGGAGTTATGAAACTAAATGATGTGCTGTTCATATCATTCATCAAAACAATTATTACTAGGGAAACCTGATGGTATGTGCTGGAATTTTGATTGTCAAATGAAAATAATTCTGTCCCTTTCTTTTACACTAAAAATGTTTTAATATTATAACTGTATATATATATTTAATGAAGAAAACTGGATTTTTTAACATTTCTTTTCCAGTATTCTCAGATTCTTTTTCTAACTACGTTCATGCTGTCACTCCGGTCTGGTTAAAGTGTATAAGTGATAGTCTAATTAGCAAACAGCACTAGGCCACTTATGTCAATTGACATTTATTAGCTGAGGGAAGGCAGGAGAGACATACAAGGCTTTCGTCCCTCTGGGGGAATCAGCCAGCCACGCTCCACCTCTTATCTAGGCACAATAGGAAAAAATGAGTGAAATGGCAGAATTAGTTGTGGTGCTTAGTTTTGAATACCTTAACTGAAATGTTCAAACTAGCTATGGGTATAATATTTGAAGCCTAAGAGGACTTTTGTTTTCCTGCGTAACAAGATTGATGTTGGAGGACTGAAGGGAAAGGAGATATACCTTAAAAACTCATCTTGTGAAGGGGAAGATAGGGAGACATTCCAGGGTCTCAGCTCCTTTTCTGGAAAGGAAAAATCTCATCACTGTCATTCAACATTGCAGCTTACAGTACCTGTCCATTAAATAATATGTGAAGTACTTAGGAAGGTTTATAGCCAGCTATTTCAGTAAAGAAAGCTAATTCTAGTCTCACTTCTCATCTGGTATGATTATTCAGTATATAAAAGAAATCAGCATGTATGGTCTTGCATTACTGTTAGTCATTTAGGCAGAAGGAACACAAAGAATGCAGGGAAAGACCGAAAAAGGAGTAATTTTCTTTCCTTCTTCCCTCAAAATAATATACCTGCAGACTTCACAATGTTTGAAGTTCAGACTTTCCTGATGCTTCTGCAGCTAATTCACTGTAACGTTACCTAGAGTCCATATGATTACAAATGTAAGTAGGGCTCCATTCGCTTCTTGAGTTCCTGATTAGATGCTAATTTTTTAGTAAAGTGGAAATTATTAACCTCTGATGTTGACAGATCTTAGTCCTCAGTTTGGATATGTATACAGTAAAATTTTCTTTTGTGTTTGATCTGTTAACATTACCGCCCTGAAACAATCAATATCAAACTGTGTTTAAAATTATCTTTTAAGGGACACAAAGTAGTCAGGTGGAAAAAAATCTCAGGAGACCAGTATGAAACTAATAAGATTTACTAATAGCTTTTGCTTTTGTAATTTGAAGGGAAACCAAAGAGTAGACTCTGAATAGCTAGATTCTTAATTGGATATTGATCTAAACAAATATTCTCTTTCTAAATACCTGTTAAAATCAGTTATCGCTATTTGTTAGGACACATTATATTTATCCTTATTTCTGTAGAAGTGGTACTGCTGTTCTAAGTTATATAAAGATGCATTAGCAGTACACTTTTAATAGACCTATTAAATTCACTTTCCTTTGATTTACTCAGTATCTGAGTATAGCCTGAGTATTCCATACAGCTGCAGAAAGAGGAGTACTGAAAATAATGTAATTATCACCATTTATGCTACTATTTATTTTGTTAATTTGCATGAAACTGTGGTTTATGGAGCACTTGTGCCGTATCCACTTTTAAACATGCCTTATATGTGACTTAACACAATTTACCCCCCAGATTCACTGAAAGACCCTGCTTTCATTGGCATTTTCTGGGTTTGATTTTGCTTGCTTGCTTGTTTTTCGCTGTTGTAGTAAGACAACTCAGCATTATTCCAGAAGCTGTATATCATTATTTTTCCAGACACTCTCTTCAGCTTAATGATCATGTCGCTCAGGCAGAGCTGTGCAAATCAGAGAGAACATACCAGTGACCTTTCTTTGCTACGTTTCTTAACAATCAGAGAAACAAAAAAAAAACCCAAACCCAAACCCCAAAAAACAGTTGAATTAAATAAATTACTTCCTAGAAGGATTAATGGAATGTGATGATAAATACAAATCGATGGATTTGGCTTTGGTTCTTTACAGCCCAAATCAAGATAGCATCTTTCAAATCAAAACTATATAATAATTCAGAGTTTTGTAATTAATTCTTATTCTGACCCATTCTCATCCAGTTGTATTTCTCTCTAAAAATGTTTAGAATAGAAACATGATATTTTGAGAGGTGAATTAACATAAGAGTACAATAGATGTTATATCTCTTTCACAGATTTCTACAGGATAGCCTAGTCCCTTCCTTGGGGTTACACCATTATAAGGCTCCTTTGGAAGTGTAGCTCAGCCCTTAAACTATATTTGTATTAAATTAAAAAAAAAAAAAAAAACTGGTAGCTTCATTTTACTCAGTAGGAATATTAAACAAATTACTAGTGATTGGGTCAGGTCAGGGAAACTAAGAACTGGCTGCATCTTGAGCCTTCAGCTATGGAACTCTTGATTCCAGATTTATTTGGCAATAATGCAGTAGGCTACTATGATTGCAGAAATTCCCCAATGAAAGCAAAAGTTATGGTTAAACTTACAAATATTCAAAGTCCTCTCTCTGTTCTTCTAAGACACCCATTTTTAGTAAACTTGAAGCACCTTAATGATATTTGATTCTTTTACTTTTCCAAGAAATTTCTGAAATCTGCCAGTGGGTTCGAAAGTGATTGAGGGTTAGAAAGAGTCACAAATGCCTATACGGAACGAGTGACTGGATAAATCAGCTCCCTAGACTAGGCTAATAAAAACGGGACCAGAAACAGTATCCTGATGCTCTCCAGTATAATCCAGAGCACTGTAAGAACAGATGGGAGCCTGGCGTGAGGCGGCCACTCTTCAGTCTCTTCCCAAATGCTAAAGGCAGAGGGAGTATAAAATCTTCCCAAGAGAAAGAAAACTGTTAGAGCTCAAACTGGGAAATGAGTTTGTCGTGGTTTAACCCCAAACGGT
>JMFS01087324.1:0-11914 GCA_000699545.1 Podiceps cristatus
TCTTATATATTTTTAATATAATATATATAGGTAGTTTTGGTGGTCGTGAGCAAAGAGACTTCTTTAGCCATAAAACAGCGAAAGGACACAAAAGGATTGATTCCAGTAGATTTTCCAGAGTGATTCATTGACTGAAGGCTGCTGGGGATCACAACGGTAGCTGAATAAACAAGCTTATTGTAGAAACTGTAAAATTATTCCAAAACTATATACTTTACTTAGAAAGTGACCTCATCTTCCCATAAATTTACATTTGTTCCCTTACTATCTTTTGTGAGATATTCCCATATTAATTGTCATGATTATATTCTGTGTATTTAAGGTTAAAGTTGTTAAATCATGCATAAGGGACTTCATTCCAGTAACGTCTGCCACAACATTGCTCTGAGAGCTCATGGTGAAGCAGCCTTAAAAGGTGACCTCCAAATATTTTATGAGTTACTGCTTTCTAAGATAGCAGTTCTTATCTGGCAGTATAACCTGTGATTGTTTGTTGCAAAGTATATTAATATGTACCTGCATTTTGCTGGTTCTGACAATTTGACCAAGTGATTTATATTAAATTCTAACAGTAAACTGCCCTCCTTTTTATTTACTATCCCATCAATCTTTGTGTCATATGCAAATTTAATCAGCTAAGATTTTATTTCATCATCTAGATTGTTTATAAGAATGTACTGAATACTGTTAGACCAGGAATCTCTCTCGGGGGACCTTGCTTAGAACAGCCCTGCTCATTGATATCTGCCAATAAGCCCGTTTTTAATTCATCTAATGTGTGCCTTCTTGATTAAAAATCTTGCATCATAGGAAATCAAAAATTTCATGTGACACAATTGCAAAAGCCTTAGAAAAGTCCAAAGATGCTCTATCAACACAGTTAGCCAGTTTTATTTGACAAAAGATACTTTTCCATGAGACTTGAGCAGTATTCATGATATTTTTTTGGTTTATGTTCTTCAGTGAAAGAGCCCTAAAAAGAGGTATTATTTTGTAAGATCAAGATGAAATATCTTTTGTTTCCTCAGTCACTTCTTTTAGAGTCTTAAAAATATTTTTCACTGCAACTTGTCTCTGAATACTCCCATGACCTGGGAGAATCTGATTACAACCACGGGTAATTAAAAGGCTTAATTTTAAAGTCTAAAATATTGTACATACAATACACATGCATCTACATACATGTACAAACACATGCACTGTATAAGTAACAATCTGTATTTGTAATTCTTATTTTATTTTGACCCTGTCAAAATCAGTTTGAGCTTTTCAGTTTCTTTCAAGAAGAAAGACTTTGATATCCTATGTGTCCAAACGTGATTTCCTTACTTGGAATATACCCATTCATTACAATAGAACAATGGGTGCAATATAGACATCCTTTTAGCTCTCTATGATTATTGTTCTGCCATATTGTGACAACAATTATGACAATCTACAGGGTTTTTCCCTAAGTCTTTCCTTCTGCATTGACCTGCAATATTTGTGCATGTTTTCTTCTATATCAAGGCAAACTAGTGAACTTGAACATATAATTCATTTTGTCCATTTTCGCCCAGAAAACTGGCCTTTGACATGCCAATTTGTTATGTTTAGCATTTAATTTACTGGTAGGTTATGCAGTATTATGAGCAGTGAAGTCTGGTCCGAAGAGTCCTTACCTTTTCATCTTTACTGAAGTTTAACTTCTCTTTCAAATGAAGATGCAGTTACAGTTGTTCACCTTCATCAATCCTTTGAATGCTGCATGAGTCATAAAATAAAGACATATTCTTATTTAAAGTTCAGAAAAGACTTTAAAATCTTTATAAGTTTTAATGAGATGCATATTTTAATTAAGTTAAAGGGAAACCTACTAAATATATTTACTATTTGAACTGTTGACTCTCCAGATCAAATTCAGAAAAGTAGTAAGCTGACAATATCTACAAAAGTTAAAAGACTGTTTTTATTTTTACGGTTAAAAACTACAGACTTTTTGTAAATGTTCATAGGACAAACTGTGCAGATATAATTCTCATCAAGATGTAAACTCTGTACCACTAATTAAATCTTAAAGTAAGATATATTAATAGAAAAAAGTTCAGAATAATACCAAAGCTAAGTAATATTTAAAGGAAAGGACAGATACGTGATAACAAATAAAAACAGACACTAAAAAGCTTTCACAGAATTAATGAAAGCCTAATTTAATTAAGATGGTCAATTCTGATTGTCAGGCAAAGCCGATCTCCTAGCAGCAGCAATGCTGTGGAAATTTTATATTTTTTTCTTTTAATTTTAATAAGCTGGTACAACTTTGAAAAACAAATGTAATACAAAAGCCTAAGCAAATTGTCTGGAAAGCTATACCTGCTATATCAATAGGGGAATGAAGGAAAGCAAAGTATGAAGCTAAGAAAGAAAAGATAAATCTGTCTCATTTGTTTTTCTTTCTTCTCGTTCAGACACACATTTAAATTAACCTCTCCAAAGAATAAATTAAAAACAGGGGCTCAAAGGAAATGATGGTATAAAGAAGGAAGCATCTGCACTCATTGGTCCCTCTCTGTACATAGTAAACATAGTATATGTCCTGTGAAGCAAAGGGCAAGCTTCATTTTTATAGTCTTAGAGAATTATAACACAAGAAAAGCTAAATTCTGTTTTTCTGTAAGAAGATGAATATATTTGCATCTTGATTTGGGTTGACCAGTTGCATTTGGTCTGGCTGCTCTGGTAGATGTTATGTACCTCAGTGTGCGGTACGAGACCTTAAGGTGGGCAGATCATCCTTCCTCCTATACACATGATATTTTCCAGAACATATCAAGCCTAGGTTAATATGTCCGGTTGATGCATATCAATGCTTATAACTGGTGGTGGATTCAGAAAGATAGGGTAGGCTTCTGTATATGTGTTTCTTAGGAGAGTAAAAGTTCTCATTTCCAATGAGTTAGTCTGCAGTGCAGTTAGGACAACTGACATCTCTACCACACTTTAAATGGGTGTCACTTAGTGCAACACTGCAACTGGCTTATCAACCAACAGCTTGCTCAGCTCACTTTTTTTCAAAGTAATATTATCTCATTTTAAATGAAGCCCAGCTATTGGACAGCTATTGGAATGGGACAATTGTTCAAAGAGATTATTTTGAATATTTTTGTGCTAATACAGAAATTAATTAAAGATTCTTGACATAGCAAATACAGAGAAAGTGTACAAAACAGAACGAAAGTGTGCTGAATATTGCAAATGCAGCCTTATCACCAGTCACACACCAGAAATTCTGGGATAGTTATCAGAGACTCCAGACTTCATGGGCTATGCAAAGACTTTGCTCTAACTGTCTGATGGCACCATTACACATTGGAAAGAACTTACAATGGTACAGGATCGAGCTGCTATTTTTATTTGGGCTGTTACAGGTCTAGCAATCACTCAGTTTTGTATTAGCAATGGTTGGGGTTGGTATTAAAGATGTGCAATGTTGTTATTGCAGCTATTTATTCAGGCTACGAACATAAGGTAAAACCAGACTTTCAGGGAAGTGTCACTCCAGACAGATGTGGTACCATAACGTTTTCCTTCCTGTTGCGCACACTTGCAGCTGTTGGCAAAGGTGTTAACTGAAGTACTGTTGTTGGCCTTTGCTATGAGAGCAAGTCCATGAAAACCACTGCAGGAAACACTGTCAAGATCCAGGACATCAAGATCCTGAGAAGATCTGAGATATAGCCTTTACAAGCTTAGGTGAACCGGTACAATATTCCTTCCCAGTCATTCAGCCACCAGTAGGGTAACTCAGCTCCATCCAGCATTGTAGCCTGAGAAGCCATTTGCAGAAGCAGTAAAGGCAGAGCACATTGTATATGCATTTACAGTAAGTCTTTGAAAGACAGACACCAAACAGTTCTGGAGGGTCCTGTCATTGCTGCAAGCCTCCTAAGTGTTTCACACAGTCCAGACTTTGTTCACATTCTGCTCTCTACAAAACTGTTCTTATCTCTATTGTTACAATGTACAATAATGCATGCTGTAACCAAGCCACCCAAGTAGAAATATTAACGATGTATTTCATTTGCTACGATAAAAAGACTGTATTAGATTAGTATTGGATATCATCAGATATTTTAGGGAAGATTAATTTCACAATAGGTAAATCACTTACATCATCAATTTGAATGACTCTTTAAGAGCATGGGGTACCATTTCATCAGCTGGTGGAGGCTGCTTGCTTGGGTTTTCATTTTAATGAATGCCATTTGGCATAGCACAGAGGTTTTGCTATCTTGCAGCACTATAGACAGCAGCCAGAACTGTAAACACAGTTTTATTCATCCTGGAAATTTATGCAAGAACCTACTCAGATCTGCCAAGAACTGAACAGAAATAAAACGTGTGTTTTAAACTATGAATATAAAGATTTTCTGTTTGGATAATAACTTTCTATGGGCAACAACAGGAATTGGAATGCATTGATATTCTTCCACCATTTTCCTCAGAGAGGAAAGCAACTGAAAAAAACCTCTTTTGGTTCATTATAGCAAGAACACTTCTGTACCACTTCTATTTCCATACCCGCATAGGCAGATACATATACTTAATGGATTTAGAATCATTTACCACATTTGTTCCCAGTGATATCAAGTAAGTCCTTTTTGCAACAATGTATGCAGTCTGGAAATACTAGGATTCTTTTTCTGCTGTAAGAAAGGGAGAAGTTTTAGAGTGGCTTCATTTTTTATTTAGAATTATTTACCAGTATTTTCTTTGCAGAAAATAAAGTTTTTAAATTGGCAATATTGCAAACTGTCCATCATTACTAGAGTAACTGACAGAATCTGTGTCAAATACTCTGGCATTCACTAAACCACACTCAAATACTTGTGGGTTTCAGGAAAGTTGGGCCTCTTTTCCTCTTTGAAAGCTCTACAGTTTCTTTTTACTTCTTAGTTTTTGGATCACCTGATCTGTTTTTTCTGTTAGTAATTTTTAAGGGTAGGTGGCAGGAAGTTTTTTTGTTTAGTCTATGGGGAAAGGTATTATATTAAAATATTTGTAAATTTATGTAAATGCATTCAATTTTAACCTTTTTTTAAACTATTTTTGTTTTAAAACAATGTTGAAGTGACATGATTACAATAATGAGATAACCTCAGTAAAAGAGCAGTGTTAGAGTCTCTCTCTGAGTACTGAAATAAAAAGATACCTTAGCATGTGACTTTCATAAACCAGAGGACCAGAGAGTCTGACACATGAAAGCAGCATACCATTTAGTAATGGCAATTAGTTCAATTGTTCACATAAAAGATTCACTCTTTAGACTCATGTTATATTTGAACTCTTTGCATAGGACCAGTATCAGTGATACATATTCTTGCATTTTAGAAACAGGGTCAAAGTGGGACTGACATATTTTGCCGTTTCTCAGAGCACAAGGTCAGACTTGCAGTGCTGGTGACATTTGTGGTGGTGATGTGAGGGCATCTTTGTTTCCAGACTTGCACTGACAACATTGTGCCTTGCCTCATAACAGAGCATCATCTCTAACTCTCTTACTCTTCACTCAGTAAAGCAGCAAGGACAACATACATTTTTTCCTTACATATCCTCATTCCATCATCTTCTTCATCACTACAGTCTTTAGAGATTCCATTTTGCAGAATTGCTCTACGCATAGAATCTACAGCAACTCCAGTTTCCAGAAGAAACCCTAATGAAATTCCAAGTCTCTTTAACATATTTTTTTCAGAAAAGAGTTCCTCTGTCTCAAAATTACAGTGGCCATAATATTTAACTTGCAACATTAAGTACAGGTGTGGTAAAGAAAGAAAAAATGCCGTCAAAGGTCTTTTATGCCTTATTCCACACCATCACTGCAAGTAAGTATCTGCAGTTGTATTTTTAGGCTTTCCAACTGACTTCAGTATGAGATATTATTGGTTGCCCAGCTGAGGCTTTTAAGCTGGCTTTCAATGGAATTGATCCTCAGATGTTCTAAAAACTCTGTGTTTCAAAGCCTGCCTCTAGCTTTAGGTGTTGAAGTCTAAATTTTATCTTCAGGAACTCTACTCAGTTTCCATCTAGCTCTGGGGGGCATTTACTTTAGTGACATTTCAGTAGCTCATTCCTGGTCTTTTCCAGAATTTTACGTTTGCAGGTTGTTGTGGTTTAACCCCAGTAGGCATCTAAGCACGACAACAACCTCTTACTCTCTCTTCTGCAGTGGGATGCAGGAGATAATCAGAAGAGTAAAAATGAGAAAACTTGTGGGTTGAGATAAAGACAGTTTAATAGTTCAAGCAAAAGCCACACGCACAAACAAAGAAAACAAGATATTCATTCACTACTTGCCATTGGCAGGCAGGTGTTCAGCCATCTCCAGGAAAGCAGGGCTCCATCGTGTAACGGTTGCTTGGGAAGACAAATGCCATCAATCTGAATGTGCCCCTTTTCTTCTGTCTTCCCCCAGCTTTATCTGCTGAGCACTATGTCATATGGTGTGGAATATCCCTCCGGTCAGCTGGGGCCAGCTGTCCCAGCTGCACCCCCATCCTCCTCACAGGCAGGGAAATATGAGAAGCAGAAAAGGCCTTGACTCTGTGTCAGCACTGCTCAGCAATAACTAAAACATCCCTGCATTATCAGCACTGTTTTCATCACAATTCCAAAACATAGCCCCATACAAGCTACTATGAAGAAATTTAACTCTATCCCAACCAGTACACAGGTACGTTAATGTGTGCCACCTTAGGGCACACACTAGCTGATGCCATAAAAGTTTGTGAGCTGGCAAGTCTTAATTCCGCTGGCAAAACAAATCTGAAGATTTAAGCAAGATCATTAAACTTCTGTCTCACAGGCTTCTCCACTCTTTTCAGATTAGATTCTGTCATGTGGCTAAGTGTTCCCTCTGGAGAATACGCTCATGATCTGAACAAGTGATATCATCTCCTCCACTATTTTCACAATCTGCCTTCTGCTCTGGGCTTGGCCTCAGGCTCCTTCATTCTAATCTGTCTGGTGAGAGACCTTCTCTCCAGTCCCCTGAAACATGTGACTCACTACTCATCTGCATCATCTTGATTCAAAATGTATTTTTCCCTCTACAAGGGATTGTGAGGAGTTAGATTCTTGAGAAGGTAGCCTGTTTTACCTCTAAACATTATTAGAGTACAGAAGTGATATTTCTGGAGCGGTAAGAATTCCTGCTTTAAATTTCTGTGGCATGGATATCATTGTAATTTGAAGGAAAAGAAAAAGAAATTCCTACGCTCAAAATGGAACCTGCATCCAGACGCAAACACTCTTAAAGAGGTCCCAGCCATCAGCCAGAAATCATAAGCTATTTTTAGACAGATTTCCCAAACTATCACACAGGAGCTAGCAATCAAAAAGTTTTGTAAATATGAGACAGTGTCCGCAGTACATGATTTTTAACAATTGGTGAAATAATTTCTTTGCATTTCACTAATAAGCAAGTATCCATAATGGAATTACCAGAGACCAAAGTTTATACATTTATGAAAAATAAATCAATGATAAAAAATAAAGCATCATTTATTTCTCTCTTGCAATAATGAAATTAAGTGAAGTCACAACATTAACAGGACAATCATCAATTCTGTCCCTGCTGCTTTGACACATTCTAGCTGAAAAAGCAAAGGGAAAGTTTAATAGTGTTCACTTTCTAACCCTTGCAAGAAGGCTGTTTTGGGAGAAGTGGAGAATGACCTTAGGCTCTAGTGCTTCCCAGCTGCCAGAATAGCTCCTTGGGCAGCCGGGCTGCTGTAAATTGCAGTATGGATTAGATTGCCCCTGGCTGATTCTAAAGTCAGGGGAATAAAAATATGGCTTTGTTTCCATCTTCTCAGCTGTGCCAGCTGAGAAGCCAGCCTTAAAAGTTCAGTGCTTGCTAAAGGCATGCAAGGGTGCCACAGACAGAGCTGATAGTCACGTCTGCCTGAAGGACTGAAGGCTATCAGCTAGCCTGTGAACCAGCACATTCACTTGTGTCCTTCCACATATTTGCACAGTGCTTTGTACAATGTATGTCTAGTGCTTTCTGGTTCCTTTAAGTACCCTTGAACTACAAATAAATAACACTATGCTATATATATGTGAGCAAGAGAGAATATTCCTCAGTATTCATCCGATAAACTGCCTTGTTTCACAAGTATTGAATAGTCTGAGAATTTTAAAACATTGACATGAACAGAATGTCTGTAACTCAAGACAGATATCAATATGCTTGAAAAACTAGAAAATGATAATGCTTATAAATATTCTGAAAATGTATTATTTCCTAAGAATAAAACTTTAAAATTGTTAGATGATAATGTTTTAAATTGCTTTTTAAGAACTGTAAACTGATTCTTTTTTCAGTGATTTAATGTCATTAAAGAGAAGACTTCTCTAAGCTCTGGGATGTTCACTTTGATAGATTTCAGAGAAAGCACAAACCAACCCACAAATTCTGCTATCTCCACCCCATTTCTGTAAGCAGTCAAACCCAGTAGTCGAATCCCTTGTGCGATTCGGCATGCTGTATGAGCTCTGCTCTGCATGAGCCTTACCCCAAGTGTCTCAGGTCAACAGAGAAACCTATCGATAAACATGTATCCTGTATCTATCTCAGTAGCCTTTCACCTTTGATTTACACATGTGTACACTCACACCGGAGGGAGTATTAAAAAGCTTTCTATTTAGAACTTACACGATACAGACTCTTTGAAAGTATATACACACAAAATACTGTGAAGTCTACAAAATGATACCAATATCCCCACGATACATCTATTATAGAAGAAGTAAAATATTATAAGAGGTAACTATCAATGTATGTCTTCCTATACCCTTAGGAATTTAGTCCCACAAAGAAACAGCTCAAATCTTTTTCAAGTTTTATGAGGGCTTCTTTAAATATTTAGAATTGGGAAAGCCAGAAAGCCACTTCTTTTCTACCTCAGGTCGATGAAAGGGGAGCTTTCCTTCAGTCTTTTTAAAACATGAAAGGGGCAAGATCACTAACATCAGAAGCATCCTCCCTTTTCTCTAGGAATGGTTCTTTCAAATCTTCAAACAAGAAAATATTTTCCTCTGTAGTTTCCTGATTTTCCACAAGATGTTGAGCCACATACAGTGCTTTAATCCCATGGGGCTCTGTGTGTGTGTGTTGGTGTGCCCATGTCCGTGTGTATGTTAGAGGAAAAGATAATCCTTTCACTTTCAAACACTATGAAGACTGTAAGGAAGGATATGTTAGTTGTACACTATTACTTTACCCAGTCAAAAATTAAGGAAGAAAAAATATTATCAAACATTATATTACAATGAAACAAGGAAAAGCCAAGTATACAATAAAAAAGGGTAATACATTTTTGTTCATTTTTCAACAATGAATGTACCCAGTCTCCTGTCATTTTGCAAAATCTCACCTGAATGTTTTTAAATACCTTGGAAAAACAATGTTTGATTATTATTATTTAACATATAATGGCTACCACACACTGAAGGAGTTGATACATCTAAAAAATGGGATGACCCAGCTGTCATTCTCTCCATAGTCCCAAAACTGTCACATCCTACCTTTACAGTAGTCTACAGAATCTGAAGCATGTAAAAATGAAACATGAGTGCACATAAATACAGTGATTGAAGGAGGAAAAAAAAAAAATCCTAGATCTGTGCCCTCTCCCAGGTTGTATATCCTCAAACTTCAAGCTGAAGGAATCATCCTAAGCATTGCTGTGCAATCTAACAGTAACAGTATAGAAAAAAATGAGACTGCACTCTCAAACAGCATAGCCCAGTAGTTCAAGCCATAAAATCTTGGATTATATCTTAAATCAGACTTGAGTAGTAATTAGATCCTCAGGCCTTAGAATGGTCCTTCAAACTTTCTCCTTCTATGTCCAGAGCAGTGTCTGCTTACATAATTAAAATGAGTTACTTTCATACACTTTTTAAGCATGTTGAAAAATGCCTTACATACACTCTTAAAAGAAATAGTTCTGTGGTGACATAGGGTTAGCTGATTTACTCCAGTTACATGCACTTACTGAACTTTTCAAAGTGCTTGACACTAAAAGCTACTTATACATAATTTATGTCATACTTGCTGGCTGAACTCTGTTCTCATACTTCATGCCTGCCATTCTCATGAGCATAATAGCAATAATCCATCATGTATATGTATAGTATTCTGATGCTGTTTGCAGGTTGATAAGGATAAAGATATAATGAAAAGATAAATAGATGGTGGTTACAACAAAGCCCTGGGGTTATTAGAATTTAGGAGGGGAAATTTATTCTTTTATATTTATGTTAACTCTTGGGAATCATGTTTTATACTGCAATGCAGTACTGTAGTGGTAAACGTTAGCTGTCCGTGCTTCGTTGTAGAACATGGTTAATTAATACAAATTCCAGTCATCTTTTGTTCTTATTAAGGCAATGCCATAACTGTCAAAAATATGTTTAGCTCTCTTAGAGCCACTGGGGTCTTGTAAATTCATTATAGCTATGGAGCTGGACTTTATATGTATACTTTATTCCCAGTACATTGGGGTAAGTAAATAAAGATTTGTTTTTAAATATTACCATCTCAAAAGGATTTATTGGAAGTTAACTGATCATGTGGAATAAATTCCATGTTTGTAGTACATAGGACTGCAAATATTTTTTTTTTTCAACATAATGATGGAGACCAAGAAGTGTGATGTTTTTCTGTGAGTCTTCCAGAAAGCTGGACCTGTACAATGTGCCGCCTTAAGGTAACATGTGGATGGTCTGAACGGCACCTTCTTTAATGTATGCCTATCTGATTTTTTCCACAAACAAAAAGAGAAAAATTAAGGATTAAAATAATTGAACAGGGAAAGAAATTGACCTGAACAGATAACTTAAATAGAGGTGACTAGAAATTTTTAAATTTCAGTAAATGCATGGTCTCTTTCAATTGCCTCTATCTGTCTCAAACTTTTCCTTAATTTTTTCAAAGAGCATACAAGGTTGACAAAGATTTACAGGCCTCTAATATTTATGTTTTATTGGTACACTATGGACACACTGAAAAGCAAAACATTTAATTTTATTTTTCAGTAGGGAGGACATTATATTAAGCCTTCATGGAAAGTCTACAGAAATCTTCTGTAAAGTACTTGCGTTGTCCTCTGGGTAACTACTGTCACATGACCAATTCCATAAAGAGAAAGTAAAATGTAATGATTTAACCAGACTATCCTGCTGTCGAAAAATATTACACACAAATGTTTATAGAACCTTGCAGCTTTGTGATTCATGAGCACTGGTCTTAATGTTTGCATTGTCCTGTAAGAAAAAAAAAAAAAAAGGATCATTTGAAAATAGTATGCAGTAAAACATGACTGTAGTTAATAATAATAGAGGGTATTTATCATATGCATTAAGTATTTTACGGTTATAAGTGACTATTTGGAATATGTTGAGGATATGCTCCTCAGTGGCATACTCAGTTTTCAGAGATTAACTCTGCATAAAGTCAGTTAGCTCTGAATAAATAAAAAAATTTCTGAGATAGAATTGCTCCACGCAGAGACACTGACAAACTATGAATCAGAGATTCCCATTGAGAGGGAGGCCTAATTAGACAGGTGGAGTGATGCACTAACACGACTACGCTGCTGTATTAGGTTTGCACGGCAAAGTTTTGGTAGTGGAGGGGCCACAGTGGTGGCTTCTGTGAGAAGCTGCCAGAAGCTTCCCCCATGTCTGACAGAGCCAATGCAGCCGGCTACAAGGTGGACCCACCGCTGGCCAAGGACGAGCTCAGCAGAGACGGTGGCAGCACCTCTGCGACAACAGAGCTAAAAAGGGAGGAAAAGAATCTGCACAATTTCACCTGGAGAGAGCAGTGAGACCATGTGAGAGCAGCAACTCTGCAGACACCAAG
>KL276733.1:404-20884 GCA_000699545.1 Podiceps cristatus
GGGGGGGTTTTTGTTTGTTTTGGTTTTTTTGTGGGGTTTTTCGTTGGATTTTTTTGTTTGTTTGTTTTCCCAAAAATGTATTGCTGGCAGCTAGGCTCTATAGTGAAAATTCTATGCTAAAGTTATTTAAGTGTGAAAAATAGTGGTCAAATAGTGTCAGCACCTATTTAAATTGGTGGGTGGTAGTCTACCAATAGGTTGGTAGTCTATCATGCATATCATAATTCTCGTGATTTTTTAATTTTGAAAGAGTCTAGTGAGACTCTTTAAGCTTCTGATGTCATCTAAAATGTTTGCTCTCTGTGGTGTTTGTGAATAACCAGGAGTTGTTAGAAAGGGCAGTGTTGAAGGAAAAGCGTATTGGATGTTTGAGTTCACTTGTCTGAAAAGATGGTAAGAATGGTGATTCTGATTTTTACTCCCTCGATAAGTAGTCATCTATAATTAAAAAGTTTGTCAGACTATATGAAACCTCTGGTATATAGTCAGTTGACAGCCCAGTGAATCTAATCAAAGTTCCCTGCTTCTTGATGAACAGAAAAGAACTTTAAGAGCTTCTCAAATACTATTTATTAAAATGGAGTTCTATATGCTTCTGTGTAATACTGCATGAAACTTGAATTAAAACCATTTGCTGGGTTTTTTCCTTAGTATTGACCATCTAAGAAAGAAAAAAAGATAACAGAAACTAATATAGTCTTCTGGTTTGTGGAAGCTACCTAAGATAGCTGGATGCAAGTGGATGTGTGACTCACGGGCTGGCAGGGTACAGGACCTCACTGAGATCAATTGACAATTTCTAGCCTGCATTTGCACTCTGAAATTCAGAGTGCCTGATAGGATGCTTTCTTAGAGCTTCTGCATGCCGATTATTACTTGACTGAAGTGAAGCATGTGTATAATCAATACACTTGGTTCTCTTCCCGCGTACACAACTTTAACATCAGGGTAGTCCTATTGATTTCAGTGGTTTTGTTCTTTATGAGCATGACCATGCAAGCGCAGTGGGAATGATACCCACTTATAAGTTACTGGGGATTGAATTGCATTGCTACATTCAACTCAATTATTTCCATGATGCAGAATATGTATTCTGACTTGACTTCTAATGCCAACCCCAAAAACAGCAAAATCATAAAATATACAGGCAAAATAAAAGTTTGACACCCCCCCCCTCCCTGCATCTATATGTGCACCCCGCAACCCCCAGCTTCAAACACCCTTTGGTAATAACCTGCTCAGCTGAGAGTGCTGTGAAGCCTGACTGAGCTTATTGGACAGGCTTTTATGCCTCTTACACAGCTATTGAATGTTGTAGAAGTGGTCAAATGCTGAGGCTTCATTTTCTGAATTTTAGAGTGGGAATTGTTGCCAGAAAAACTCCAAAAGAAGCAAAACTGTGAGGGGGAAGGGGAGGAGAGTGGCCATACCAAACCCAGAACAAACTACCAGCTTGCAAAAGGGTAGTTGTGTTAAGGTTTCCCTGTGGAATCGGACATACCTTATTTTGATCAAAGATAGTAGTTTTGCCTTTGTATTTTGACATAATTAAAGACTTATTTGCACACTGATTATAATTGATTGTTTGGTTTAAATGCTTAGCAAAAGTTTATTAAAAAGGCAAGTAGTGTCAAGATAAAACAGTGAGCCCTATATTGCTGTTCTTGGGTATCTGAATTGGGAACAAGAGCACTTTGCTCACCACAGTGTAGGAAGACAATGTGAATTAATTACTTGTTACTGTTTTCTAGTGCTGCTATGTTAGCTTGTACATGGGTGGTACCAAATTTAGCCAATCATAAGACTTTGTCCATAAATGAGTATAGCATGTCTGGTAGCACCTCTTGAAATGTGTGCAAATAATCAGTGAAATATATAGCAGTGTGATTCAAGGGGGACTACTTCATCCTTGTCTTGTTATGTGGTTACTTCCAAGTTGCAGTACTGTTGTTGGCAACGGTTTAGA
Organism: Podiceps cristatus; assembly: GCA_000699545.1. Lineage (NCBI taxonomy): Eukaryota > Metazoa > Chordata > Aves > Podicipediformes > Podicipedidae > Podiceps > Podiceps cristatus. The sequence continues at coordinate 2,371 of KL276733.1, forward strand.
CTTACCATAACTTCTCTTATCACCTTGGTATCTATGGTGATACCAAACTTGTGACCCATGATTGCTTTAATTAAAGTGTTTAGTTTGAAACAGGAATGCTTTGTTCTAGTTCAGATTAGCTTTCCAGATCTTCAGAATGGAATTATTTGTCTGTGAAAATAGGAACTGAACAAAGGCATTCTATTTTCTGAAAGGATTGAAGAGGTGTACCTGGTGGATACTTTAATCATGTTCCTGTAGTGTATTTTCCTTATACTGTCTAATTATGTATCCTTACTATTTTCATTTGGGTATCCTGTAATGGATTTAGAAAATTGTATATAGTTAGTGGTACTTTCCAAGTGAGACACCCCAATTTGTACTACGAAAATTTGGTTTTATGAAGTGGAATTTATTTGTGCCTTTGCTAGATTCAGCTTGAGTCATGCTCTTTAGTGACTGTCTCCAGGTTGGGTACACAATAGTGACGTGAGAGAGGAAAGATCATTAGAAATCACTTTGTCAGACTGTGCTTGAAAAACTGATTCTTAGGTGCAGGATTGTTTGGGAAGGTGGTGCTGAAATGCTGTTTCTACCAAATGGTGGAATTTCAAGCAGCTGGGGCTTAATTTTGAGAGGGAAAAAATGTATTAGTGTAACTGCATCTGCTTCTAATTAATGACTCTTGACTCTGTCATGCTTTCAAACCTGAAATAGGTGTTGGCTTGAACTATTACTGTCAGCAGAGATAGTCTGTAAGCTTCGGGCTGAAATAGCACAACCAAACTCAACATTGCCTATGAACATTAAAGATACTCCATAAAGACTATCCTGTTCCTAAATGGGAAGGACAGAGATGCAGGAGTTTTGTGTATGGTTTGAAAATGATTCTTTATAATCCAGGAAGCTTGTGCTGTGGACCCATATCTGGAAACTCTGGAGGTTCGTGTTGGGTTTCTAGAAGGTTCTTCAAAACATCTTAAAATTTTTTTTCAATGTTGGGGGGGGGGAAGAAGGGTTTTCATTTGTTTTTTATCAGATTGCAGGGGTGAGGAAAAAAAAAACCCCATCTGCTGTCTGACCAGTTGTCTTCATAGTATTAGTGATAGACAAAGTCATTTAGTTCAGTTGTGGGCCTATATCAAGGATGGCCAAAATTCTTTGTGATGGCAGATGGGTAATGAGCTTCTTATATGAATTTTTTTCATAATGGAGGCAGAAGGTGATTGTCTGGTTCCTTTCAAATATTAAGATGATACTGACTCTGGTTAAGACAATGGTATAGGCTTTCGGTATCCATAAGCATTGAGTCTGCCCTGACATTTTTGCCAGTGAACCTTAGAGGATAAGGTAGTTATTTTCCTGCAGATGTTTTAAATATCTTTTCAGTTTGGAAAATGAAATACGCGAGTGTGTTTCATTGATTAAAATATCTCAATTAAGTTGTCTCTTAGCCCACCTTCAAACTAGAATCCTTTAACTTGCTGTTGGATCCTTCCACAGAGGTTCAAGTCACTTGTATGCTGATGATCCGGAAGGTCATAGTGTGTCGGCACAGTGTCTCACAAATGTTGAAATCAGATGATGACTATTGATACATGCAGTGGTTTTGTCAGTTCACATCTCAGTGGCATGAAATAAGAGATGGGTGACACGGGGAAAGAAGAACCTGTTCTCCATCTGTGTGCAAGGCACATCAGAGGGAAAGTAACTTAGCAGTCACTTAGGTTAAAAAATGACATACCGTGCAAAACGGAATTTAGCATTCAGAAGTGTCTGCTAAGTAACTGTATTATTTAACAAGCTAATTATGGTTCTTTGCTTCCAAACATGACCAGTGAACTAATTTGCCCGAGGAGATTGCAATGTGGTAGCAATAACCAAGCTGTTACCACAGTGCCTTGGTACTGCACGGTTGCTGCATACATCCTTTATCATGTAATTGCATTTCAGTTGTTCCTAAAACCAAATGTGTTTAGCAGTGTGATCATAAAAATAAAATTTAAGGTTAAATATTGTTCATCCTTTTAATTGGTAAGCAGAATGTCTTTTAACTTGGTACCTTGGGGAGGAAGCCATAGCATTAGGTCTTGTTGCTTTGCTACCAAGTGTACCTTTTGAGTTCTCTTTTGCATCCTTTATTTAACACAGGGGAAAACTGAGCGGGAACGTGTTCTTCCCTACTGTGTAATAGAGGAGGAGGATGGCTCAGAGAATTAAGGATCTAGAAGTGGAGTACAGTGGCTAAAATGAACAATAACTGAGCCAGAAATGCTGACAGGGGGTTGAGAATTAAGGGGGTCATATTACAAAGCTGGGAGTTCGAGGTGTCAGCTGGAGCTAGCTGCTGTTCCAGAAATGCATGAAATAAGGGGGTTTTGAGGTGGATGGATTTTCTGTGCAATGGAAGGGCTGCAAGAGATGAAGAAAGTGTGGCGATCAATAAAGTCTTGGGAAGCAGATTCTACCCTGTTTTGTCATTGATCTGTTACTTGGAATCTGAAGTTATTAGTTGTATGCCAGTAATCTGGCTTCTTCCTACTTCAGTTGGTACTTGAGCTTGGTACTCTTAAAACTTCCGGTTATTTCACCAGCAGAAATAAGTTTTAAGTGATAGTCAAAAGATACAGCTCTCTAAAATACTGAATTTTCACTGATCTTAATATGTCAAACATACATTTTTTACTTGCTTTGAAGTACAGAAGTGAATCCAGTTCAAGATGTGTATTGCCTCTATATAGGGCATGAGACAAGTACAGTTGGAAGGACACTGAACATGAAGGGGTTTTTTTGAGTATGCCCTAAACATGTACATAGAACAACCCAATTTAGGCCAAGTATCTATCTAGCTGTAATTGGGCATAGAAGGATGTTAGGGGGTATCTGTGGTGTCTCTACACAGATCAGTATTTTACAGCTTTGTAAGATAGATGAATATTGGACATAGCTATTGCAGTGACTGGTAGTGTTTTGTGAACATAAAGTGATTAACTAATTGACATACATTCAGATCCTCAATATCTTTCAGAAGATGGGACTAAAACCTTTCTGTAAGGTCCCTTACAGAAATCTGCAAAAGATCTATAAGAATAGTGCTAAATACACACTTAAGCAGAATGCCTTATATCTGAGTCTGCAGTACTCTTTAAGTAGTTTTGAGGGAAGATCAGATAGCATATAGCCGTTAATTTCCTTTTCCTGACTGGCTCCACGGCTCTGCCCGTGTTTAGTTTGCAAGGGTGGCGTCCAGATTAGCTTGGCATAGGCATAAGCTGCAGAGTTACTATGCCTTATTTGTACTGTACTTCTCCAGAGGTGTCACTGGAATTCTAGGGTTGTGTCTCTGTGCTTTGCTTTGCTTTAATGCAGTATGTTTCATTCTCTGGTGCTTCATGGGAAGAAAAGGAGGAAATAATTTGGATGTAGTGGGCACCGGGACTTGCTTGAATGCAGAAAACATCCAGCAGTCAACTTGCCCTGTTTGCCCTGAAATGAGTATATTGGTTAACTTGTCACCCCGAGTGAAAGTTTGCTTGGACTTTACCCTTCAAACTTTGAGCTGCCTAGTCCAGGTTGGTAGGGGATCACAAATAAACTTGTGATAAATTTGTGCATAGAGGACATTGGTAAAGCTTTTCTAAGCTTCTTCCAAAGAAGTATGTCGGGGTTTTTTGTGTGTTGTTTTTGTTTTGTTTTCGCAATAAGCTGATAATGTCATAGGATGGTCTGTAACTAGGATGGTTTGGATACCAAAGAGCTACTGAAGGCTGTTGCTACTTTTGAAAAGGTATTTGACTTTTGGCATGAATCAGATCTTCTATCAAGAAGGATGTTAGCCTGACATAACACTTTAAGGTAGATGTTTTGTATGATGATGTTTTAGTCTGCTTTGATTTAAACTAATTTTTAAAACTGGGTGTGTGCTGCTATAGACATACAGGGGTTTGGATTAGGAAAATTGAATTATTTATTTTCATGTATCTGTCAATATATTAAGAGGTACTTATTTTCTACTGCATCAAAGCAATATGTTAATGGATTTTCATGTCTTACTCCAATAGCCTGTGGAATTGAACAGCTGCAGAATTGGTTTCTGTTGGCAGGCTTTTGGGAAGTAAAGGCACTGAAGGCTTTCTTGCAGGTTAGCCCTCCGATAGCAAGAAAGCATTGTGAAATAGCGGGCCTTTTGCTAGGGAAGGAAAGACGACCTTAAGGAATGTATACAAAATTTCCCTGTTGACTCATGCATCTGATCTGAGGCAGGAAATGAAAACTTGCTTCTGTTATGAATGTTATCAAACAGTCAAACTGGAAGTTCTGGGTAGCTGTTGAAATGGCTACATTGAAGGCAGCTGGTCTCGTTCTAGTCTGCAGAACAGAGAAGGCATCGCTTTTAGCTTTCCAGAAGTTCCATGCTCTTCTGAGCTTCATGATGTCCTTTCTGTCTGTGTAGGCAGTGCTAAGTGTCTTTTCTTAAGCTTCTGTTTGGAAGAACAAATCATTGCCAAATTGGAGGTTTATTGACTTGAATTTGTAGTGCTGCTGTAAAACTTAGCATATAACCCATGCTTCAGGTAAACACAGTTGCAAAGCACTGGTAAAGACTGAAAGGTAGTGTGGTGAATGGAAAACTAGATTAGAATAAAATAAGTGTCCAACTAGTCAATTTTGTAGTTTATTCCCGGTTTAATGCTGCAGATAGTATTTTCTTATTAACACTCTTGTCTTTGCAATGTTGGTGTCTATTTTCCTCTTTCACAGTGGAACATATACATGAACTGCTATTTGATCTGGTAGATCAGATTAAACCCCAAACTAGCAGTAATGTTTCTAGAAATAGCTCAGTGGTAAACATTAAAAGCAGGCATTACAAATTGAACAGAAATTTGTCCTTAGTATATTTCTTTTATTTGCATATGTCTTGTTCTCTCTTTCCTAACCTAGGTTACTGAGTAATTAATAAGGTTATTTCCTGTGTTTTGTTTAGGGGAAAAAAAAAAAAAAAAGCCTCATTTGTTTTCTGCCTTACGTATTTTTTTTTTCCCCCTCCAAATTGAGGAAATACTATTTCTGTCCTATAACCTTGTATTTCCATTCCTTAAACACTACCTGTAAAATAACTTCCTGTTATTTTTGTAAATACTTTGACTTTGTTTAAAGTAATATACAGATTCTGCTCCCCATACACAGGGTAGAAGTAGTGTAGTGGAAACATTTAGCTGAGTAGTTACAACCACATATACATCTCTTGTCCTAGGTGTATTTGAGGGTGGAAAACGGGATCAATGCTGGTGTGAGCAGTGTGCTGAGAAACATACACGGATGCTTGTGTTCTCTGATGTCTTGGTGTCTCTCTGTTTTCTGTTATAAAATAGCAAGAGGAAACATTGTGTCTTGGCATACTCCAAGGTCTGAATGTGAGTAGGCAGCAGCAGCCAGGTCTCTTACCTGATTTTGCCGCAGTTCTTGAGCACAAATCCATAGGAGGAGCTCTAGAGCAGATCAAATAGCAGTACCTTAACTGGTGTGCAGATCAAAGCTCTGAATGATCGCTGCCTGCGGTTTACATAGTAGAGTGGGGAAGAGTTTAGGCTGGCCTCTGCCACGGAAGGAAGAAGCTGCCTTGGGAGGGAAATGTGCTGTTTGGCTTTTTGCTTGCTTTCAGACATGTCTGCAAGTGTTGAAAAATTTCAAATTTATGGGCAGGGGCTGAAGCCCATTAGCCATTATTTTTAAATTTCTTGTCCCTCCATGGCATTTCTGTTGGAGGTCAAGGAAGTCTGAAGACTGAAGTAAAGATCAGTAGTGCTAATGTTTTAGGAGGTAAGTATCTGCCACTCCTGGTAGGCTTGCTTGGTTACTGCTGTTGAGATCCAAAGTGGGTATGGTGGAGGCTGGTCTTGAAGAGGTTAAAAGAATTAAATAATTAGGCATTGTTTCAGGAAAAGTGCATTATCTCTCAAATGCAGACAACACTCACAGGATTGTTCCACTTACTTCCTTATTTATTTCTGTTTAAGTGACTTCTGCTTTTTTTCCCTCACCCGCTCCTTTCTTTTTTTCTGTGTATGTGTGTTCTTCATGCTGTAACTGTATGGATGTCTTTTTGCTCTTTACCATTAGTCTGGTAATCTGGAAGTGCAGTGTATTAAGTGTGCCACAGTAGTTAATTTGTATTGAGATGCAGCTTAATAACTTGTATGATATTTTGATCTTTAGTATGTATTGAATTCAGTATTTTGTGTATTTCAGATGATAAAAAAGACATTGACCATGAAACAGTGGTGGAAGAGCAGATCATTGGAGAGAATTCTCCTCCAGATTACTCAGAGTACATGACAGGGAAGAAACTTCCTCCTGGTGGGATACCTGGCATTGACCTCTCAGATCCCAAACAACTGGCGGAATTTGCTAGGTAAGTAGGAAGAAAGGATCTTTACAATAAAATGGTTTCCTTTTCACTGATTTAATTATTAAACTGTCAGGTAAAACAAATGGTAGATTTAGTATGGCTTGTTGTTCCATTTAGTTGTCTTCTGAAACAAGGGACTTAATTCAGAACAGAGTAGCTGATACCATGGTAAAAATAACTGGGGTTTAAATTCAGCAGTGACTTAGTCAATGACTTTTGGTCTTTAGTTCTTGTTGGTTAAGACACAACCTAAATACATTGATAGACTGCATATTTGACATGACAAAATCTATCTTTCATGTGAGTAGTCTTAGATTCTTCAACACCAAAGGATCTGATAAGTGAGATGCTGCATTCATGTTGTTCAGTACAAGAAAGCTAGACCACAATATTTAGTTTGTAAAGCCACTTACTGTTCTTTTTCACTTGCTTCTTACTCCTGAAGCTCTAAGTCTTAAACTTTTTTTAATACAGTTTCCTGTCTTGTGCTTTCAAGTGCCGCTGATAACTGCAGTTTCACAATTGGTAGCTCTACTGCTTGGATTTTCCTCTAGTGAATCAGAATGGTAACTCGTTTACATATCAATACATTGACCTGAGTTACAAGGTGACTTTTACTTTCAAACAGAGGTGAAGTGAGGGAAGCTATGGGGGAGTACTGAAAGTGCCATGTGTCTCTTCCTACCCCCACCCCCCCCCTCCGCCTTCCGCAGAGCCCCCGGCGCTGATACCGCGTGCTCCGGGAGCCGGTGGCCACCTGGGGGCAACCGTGAGCTCACCAGAGAAGTCGGATTTGGCCCCTTGAGGCTGTGACATTCGGGTTGCCTTTGCAGCGTTTACTTAGTCCCCATCCCTGTGTGCATGGGCTTGTAATTACCAAATGCATATATAGCTAGTTGCTAGATGACAGGGACTGTTGGAACAAGTTCTGGTCTGTTTCCTTGGTTAGGTGGATCTTGATGTCCAGTGTGTGCATCTACTCTTGTTTCACCTTTTTGATCTTGCTGCTTTTTACAAGTTTTTTTCTGTTACTCTTTAGTGTATTTATACCAGAGGATTGCGAGCACAGCCTTGTCCCGCAATTATTTTGAGTAAAGCTATTAAAGTGTGGATTTTGAAGGCTCCTGGTAAATAGTTTTGCAGGGCTTGCTCCCTGCTTCAGGCTATCTGATCTGGAAATGTATAAAACAACATCTTAAACAACTGAAAACAGGGTTTTATCTAAAGTGGTGGTTGGTTCTAGCTATTGATACTATTCTTATTTGTTTTACTGTTGTTGATCAAAATGATTGTCTTTTCCTCTGAGACCTGCTGAAAGGTTAATACAGGGGGTGGGGTTTTTTTTTTGGCTTGTTTGTTTGGTGGTGTGGTTTTGTTTTGTTTGGGTTTTTTTTTGTGAAAGCAAATGTTTATATGATAATTTGAGTGTACATAGCTCTAATTGTGAAATGTTACTTACACATTTTTGCTTATCATATGCTTGGAATGATATTCTCAGTTATGAATAGCTATCTTTTGTTAGGAAGTTTAAATCGTTTCTCATAAGATACTCTCCATGCAAATACTGAATATTTTTCTCCAGATTGATTTGAATATTTGAAATAGTTGCCAGGATTTGGGCTTCTTGAAATGACCAGATTGCTTCTATCAGATCTGTCTGCATATTTCTTAATATTGTAAAGTGTACTGCATCTTTGTGGTTTGGTTTTCTGTTGCAAAAAATAGTGGCAGCTGGCAGTAACTTAAAATTACTTTTTTTTTTTAATTCATGGTAGAATGTTCTAGGAAGTTCTAGAGCTAGAATCTGTAGCAGATGGTGGAAGGATAGAGTTCTATGTGTAGAGTCTCTTTTCTGTTAATATATTTCTGTACAGCAGATAAAATGTGATCTACTTCAGTCATAAGGCAAATATGTGGTGGTAGAGTAAGCAACTTGGATATTGCTAAAGGTGGTGTTCCACCGAGCTGTTCAAAACCTATGAAGATTTGTTCTGATAGCTTAATTGTAGATATGTGAAAACTTCAAGCATCTTCTAAGAAAGGTTTTTTGATTTCTTGATCAGAATCGATGACTGTCAAATTTAGTCTTGCCTGTAAAAACAATGAAGAAGAAAACTGGTTTAGTTGTATGTTAGATCTTAAATGATTGGTATATAGCTGAGGCTGCAGAATATGGCTGTGTTAGAATTTGAATATTGCTTGTTAAGGTCTTGGTCCTCCTGCAGTGAAGCATGTTGTAGGGACTCCTTTTAGGTAATAACATTAACTCAAGCACTGATATCTACAAGCCTATTTTTATACTGATCATTTGTCTTGGTGATCTAGATTGCTGTGTGAAGAAGCACTAGAAACCTTGCATAGCAAACTGGAATTAAAAATTTTGTTTACATATACTGGAATCGGGTTTGAAGGTCCTAGGAATACAGTTGTTCATGCTAAAAGAATGTGTTTGTTTAGTATAAAGTTCTCTGAAAGTTTCAAGCATTGCTGGTTGCTTTAAAATACAGAATTTTGAAATTCTCAGTAGCTGTATGCTGAAAACTGAGCAGCATGTGAAGTTGAAACTTATTTTTAAACTTACTAAGTAGCTTCATGTGCTTGTGAGTACGTTTTTGAATAACAAATTTGTATTTTGATGACTTGAAAAAACAATTATGCACAGTCCAAGTATAAGGAAGTATGACCTGGCTAGTAAAATTGTATGCTAAGTGCATTTTGCGCAGTTGAGAGCAAGTTATTTTGGATTGTTTTTCTGTTTTCATTAAGGTAGTTGGAAGAATCTCAGTATACATTTGTAGAAATTAGCTACTCAAAACCAGGCTAGATTCACTGTGGATAACCATGCAGCTTATTTTGTTTACGGATGAATTGACTGAGACATTTGCATTCACTCTTAGGAACAAAGTTCTGAGGTTAAATTTAAACAGGCAAAACATGAATTCTAGTGGTGACAGCTTTCAGGCACGGTTCTGGAGTACTGATCATGGTCTGGTTAGTGAGACAGGTAAGGCACGGGTGGACTTTATGCGTGAAGTCCTCTGTAGCTCTGCAGCCCTTAAAAAATAATAATATTTAAAACTGTAGTAATTCAGCATCCACAGTGGACGCCACTGCTGCTAGCAGCTAGGTGGCACTAGCAGAATGAGCAGTTATACTGTCTCCTGTGATACAGTTGACTCTCACCACTTTTTTTAGTGCATTTGTCATTGAGTCACGTAGCAGGAATCCGGATCCTTTGCCTGGAACTGTTATAGTTATTCCTGGAAAGGCTTTTATACATTCTAAAACTATTGAAAACACTGAACAAGCTGTGGCAGAACATTAAGATGTGTTCAGTAATGCATAGATGAATGACCGTAAAATATACCTGCTTGGGCAATTTATCACCTTTTTACAAATTACTTCATTCTCGTGTAGGATTTGTGCATTTTCTCTAGTACGTCTTAAAAATGCAATAAAAAAAATGTGGATTTCTCTTACGCAGTCATATTAGAATGTGAAATGTTAGTTGTGAATGACCTGCTCAGAAAGCAATAAAACCTAAGAAACTACCCATTTGATACCTTTGTCTGGGATACTGGAAATCCCTTCAAGTTAAATAAAATGTTTAATCCAAGTCTAAATGGATTACAAGTAATTCTGTAGTTAGCTGTGAAGAAATCATAACTGCTTGGTAATAAAAGGTTGGGTAAGTAGCAGACATATTTCTAGTTGGTGCATATGGCCGATTCCCTCAAACAGAGCCATTAAAAAGGATATCCCTGATTGCACTCTCCCTCCCACCCTCTTGCCCTCCAGACAGATACATGACTGAACTGACTAAAGACAGCAGAATACAGACATCAGTGGAACTAAGAAATAAGAGGAGAATATGCTATAGCTGGGAAATTGTCACAGTAATGTGTCCTAATGGTAAAAACTGTACTCTCCGTGGCTTTGTCTTCTGCTTTTCTTGGTACCTTTTCTGAAGGAGAGCCATTGAGGACTGCGCTTCCTTTCTGTCTGCTTTCCAAAACGGATAGAAAACAAAGTAGAGCAAACTGCATTAGAGTTTGAAATCGGACACCCTTCTTAAAAGTGACAAAGCATTCTAATCACCTAGATTTATGACTTAAGCCTCTTTATAAGGTATACGCTTTTGTACTGGTTTTCTTCTTGTTACAGAGCAGCTTAATGGGTAGTAAAATGACAATTGCTTTAGCCAAAGTAGTGTTCTGGGGGAGCGAAAATCTCTTGCTTTGTACCACACTGCAAAGGTCACGCTCTCTCTTTACACGTATTATATTCTTCATACTGAAGCAAAACTAGTAATTATTTTTGCCAGAATCTTGGAGTGAAAGAGAACCTTTTCTTCACATGACATTTTCCTACCTAACTGTGACCAAAGCATGGTAAGACACTGGCTGTGGGCTCTTTGGTTGTAGATAGATTCCTAGGACACCTTGTGCCGCTCCCCTTTTGTCTATTTATCTGGAAGCCAGTCTAGCCAGTTTCAGGAATTCTTCAGCACAAAGGAATTCTTGCAGCAGCCATGACACTCATGTTCTTTGCCTCAGCAGGGCAGTACTAAGGGAATGGCAGTGAGGAAACGCACCACTACTGATAAGAGAGTAATTTCCTCCTCTTCTAACTGGTTTTAGGGATGTGGCCATCAGCACAGGTGACTATCACTGCTGGTCATTGCAGGCCTCTAGGATGTGTCAAAGGAGTTGCCTGAGAGAGAGTAAAGCTGTTTAGGTTAGGTTTATGTATAGAGGGAGAAGAAGGGATTTGAGACACAGAAGTTTAACAGAGGCAAAAAAGGGAAATGACAGAACAAAGGGAAAATTGTATACTGTTAATTGTTTTTTGACTTACATATTTCCTTTATTCCTTGCCTTAACACTGTTTCTGTGGCTAACTTTTAAGATTGGGACTATCTACAAAATTGGGTCTGTCTACCGGGTTGTGGAGATTGACAGAGGTTTGGGGTGAGGGATGGTTCTGCCAAAGTACAGTTCTTTCAGTTCAGCTGGATAGATGAAAAGAGGTGGTTAGCTGTTACTTTCTGCTACTGCACAGTGCTAGAGTAGTTTGCTTTGTTTTGAGGAACTGAGTGGTTTAATACCTGTGGTTTCATTCAGTCACTGCTCAGCCTCACAAGGCCTTCCATTGCTGTCCTCTCTTACCTGCTCCCATGAAGGAGGCAAGTGAAACAGTGGATTTCAGCCATACACATAGGAATGTGACAGTACCAAAGATGACTGGACCCTGAATGCAAAGAAACAATGCTTATGTGGTCAGATAGGAGGGATTTTAATTTATTTAGGAAATTTTTGAACACTTAGAAGTTGTTGTTTAGCCAGTCTCAAATCAATTATTAAAAATGCCTGTAAAAAAGTACATGTATGCACTATGTGGAAATCTCTTCCCCCAACCCTGTTCTTCCGTATTTGTTTCCAGAAACTGAATTCATGGGCATTAAAACTGTCTTGGATAGCAACAGACTCCTCTCCTTCTTAGGAACAGTGATGCTGGTAATTAATTCTTCTGTCAAATTCAGGCCACTCATATCTGTTCAACTGAGACTAGAGAGTACACCAGAAAACTTTTTGTTTAACTTACAGATATGATACGTAGCTACTTTGTCATACAGATTTATCTTGTGCTCTTTTACCAGTTACAGTTGTTCAGGAACTCGCATAAGCAGGCTAGCTCCCCTTCTACAGCAAGGTTTTGTACTGCACAGTGTCTCACTAAAGTAGGAGACTAAAGTGTCTTGCCTAAGTGAATCTCCAGCTGTATGAGGTGCATTTATTTATACCTGTCTACCTCTACCATGTGGTGGGGATAAACTTTTTTTTAATTATTTTTTATTTAAGACAGCACTACAGGTTTGAGAAATAAGAATAGGAAAAAGGGCAGTGCAGTTTGTTGGAACAGTGTTCACGCAGCTGACTCCTTTCTGACATTCAAGCAGGTGGTTGTTACAGCAAGACTGTTCCAACATTGTTTTCTACAGGGACTCTTACTGTATTTGAAACACGTAACACATACAAGCAATAGTTTGCTGGGCTCCTTATGTAGTCAGTGGAGACTAATAGTGCCCATAAAGTAGTAGTGAAGATCTCTATCAGCGACTGAGAGTAAATAGATGATTGTTTGTCAGTTACGAAGAGTTGAATCCATTTGTACAGTAGCTTAAAGAAAGAATAATTGCAGTTTCTGTGGTTATAACGGATGTCTACGTTGCCAGTGGAGATTCCACAACTTGCCTGCCTTCCTGCTTCTGTAGTTTTCTTCTGAAGTGTGGTGAAAATACTGAAGAATGATTGAGGCTACTCTGTCCTTCGTGTCTTGGTGCAGGGATGGAAAGGAAGATAAATAGGCCACATGGGTACTACTAGCATGGCAAAAAAGGAGTTTTCAAACAAAACCTCCTAGTGGCAATTAGCGTAAGTCAGAAAAAACCCCTGTATTTCAACATGTTCAAAGGACTAGAAAGGTAGTATTAAATGTCTTATTCTGTATTTGAGAGCTCCTTCTGGAACAGCTGAACTTTCCAACTGCCAAATTATACTGTTAATATTATTATGAAGGTTTTTTAAATATTAAATTGAGTACTACTGATGCATGTAATACTGTTGAATAAATTTGTACATTATGTAGGCAGTTACAGAAGAGCTGTCTACTAATCTTTTTCTACTGTTTTCTGTTTGTTTTTTAAGAATGAAACCAAGAAAAATTAAAGAAGATGATGCTCCACGAACGATAGCTTGTCCTCACAAAGTAAGTAAAGTGCTCAGCTTCTCAGTAGACAGTCATTTGTAGACCAGAATTTTGTATTGATGTTTTCTCTTGAGAATGAGTAACTAAAATATCTTACTGTTAATAGACTACATTCAGTTAACTGTATTTTAGTTATCGTTCTTTAGAGGCTTCCTTAAAAAACTTCCACTGAATAATATATTATTCCCATTCCTTGTCTTAAGGTTAGTGCATCCCTAATCTTCTGGTAACCATGATGCACAGTCCCTAACATGCTGGTTTTACTGTTGTGATTTCCTGCCACCCAAGAATACATACTTGAAAGAATGTTCTGAAAGCTGTTCAAAGTACGTTCCTAAGATCTATATATCCTCTGCTTGGAAACTATGACAGATTTGGAGTCTAGATCAGGAATCAGCAATTTATGGTACAGATGCCAAAGTCAGCATTATTGGAAGACCTTGAATTACATTCCACAGAGCTGGAAGGTGCATCATCTTGAAAGAGAGAGGTATCTTGGAGATACGATTCTGATCTACTGGTAGGAGGGAAGCTGCTACCAGTCTTGAAGAAATGTTGCCAGTCACCTAGATTGGTAGCATCTAGCTTTACTGCATTCTCCAGCTTTTGTAGAGCTTCAGGTAGCTGACTTAGCCTGTAATGAAAAAAGACAAATACAATCTTGCTGACTTCTGGTCTAGATAAGCGTGAGCCGAAGCAAATAATCAGGGCAAATAGCTAATAGTACACATTAGAGAGCATGGATAGAAGGCTTCTTTATGACAGCCGCAGTCTAAGGAGTTTCCTGGATTCCTCTTTGTGCTTATATTGATTTCCAATTCTTCACATTCTACAAGTGTCATGTTTTTACTGTAGTATAGTATGTGGAGGCATAGGAACAGTTACTTCTTACAATACTGAGGTATGCTGCCTTCATTTCTTTGAATCACTTTTCATAGCCTCAACTTCATCTGAATGGTGGGGGAAGGAGGGAGGAGGAGAATATTCTGTCCTTCCATTTTCTCTCTTCTAGTTTTTCTAGGCATTTGTGACTTCAGATTTGAAAAGAAAAATGTTATAGAAGATGTAATTGCTCCTCTCAGAGGCAAGCAGGGGCTTTGAAATAAATGCAAAAAAGTTGATATGTTTATTTTGGTGCTGTTTTGCCTTGCTCAGTTCTGTAAGGTGCAGTGAATGATGGCAGAACACTTAAATTACCCAAAGAAATTCTAGTGCTTGAAGAGAGAACTCTCCCTGAAAGTGGCATTTCCACCACCCCACCCCCACCTTTTTTTTTCTTTTTTTTTCTTTTTTTTAATTGAAATAAGGCATATATAAATGTAGTTATTAGTTTTTTTGGGAAAAAAAAAGTTTCTGAAGGAGGGAGCCTGCGGAATTTAACACTAGCAATTGAATGTTCCTTTAAGTTCTGTTGTCATATTTTACACCTCATAACACAACAATGTCGGTAGACTGGTTTTATGTAAGTTTAAACAGCATCACTTGGAGTACAGAAAGAATTTACGGTTAATAGGATTTTTGAGGGATTTTGAACCTTGAAGAAGATGTTTCTAAAACATATGACTATTGATTGTCACTAAAAGGTAGAAAAAAAGTATAGAAAGATTAGGTGAAGAGAGTCTCAGGTTGCTGCTGGCTTAAGTGTACACTGGAATCAAAAATAGTATTCCTGTGTTGATGCAGCATGGACCCCAGATTAAGACTTCTGATTCCGTACCTGAGTTAATGTGAGTATCTTTTGTTGAGTTGGCACTAACTCAGCGATTCTTGTACTTCACTCAGTTGCCCAGTATCAGTATACAGGTTTAAACTGTAGAAGCAGCGGTAGTCTCTTTATATCTCAATGTGGTAGTGATCGATCTGCTGCTGCCAGTTGGGACAAGGTAGTTTCTGTGAGCTGTTTTGTGCCGGAAACCCTCTTGGTCCATTTCTTCTCAGGAATGAGAAGGAAGAGGACAGAATGTTGGGAGATGGAGTGGTGCAGGTAGTAATGGGTGCTAGAGAGTAATCTGTGGTATATTAGAGACTATATTGTATATTATAGGACTGTAGTACTCAGAATATAGCACATTGAAGAATATAGGTATCCATGAATGATCATTCTGGTTTTTGTGGTGGTTGTTTGGTTTGGTGGTTTTTTTGTGGTGTTTGTTTCATTTTGTTTTTCCCTTCTTCCTGAAACTGTAAGTGCTTTTGTTTGGTTTATTCATTTGCTTCTATCAGAGCTGCATCTTCTCCTTGAGACTATCCTATTATTCATTTGACTGCACATGGTTCGTAATGCCAAATGAAGAGAGGGTTCGGTGGGTTTTTGTTAGGGGTGGTTGTGTTTTTGTTTTGTTGTTGTTTTGTTTTTCCTCCTGCAGTTTTTCAAATGATCAATTTTCTTGGTACTGCTTCTTTAAATAAATGTAAGAGATCTCCTTTTCAGGGCCAACTTTTAAGAAAGTATTCAGGATATAAAAAAATTTAAATGCTTGTACTGTAACAGCTAAAACCTTTATCAGAACTAGCTTATCTACTAACTGAGTTTCACTGTTCTTTTTAAGGGCTGTACAAAGATGTTCAGGGACAACTCTGCTATGAGGAAGCATCTGCACACTCATGGCCCTCGGGTACACGTATGCGCAGAATGTGGCAAGGCCTTTGTGGAGAGCTCAAAACTAAAGCGACATCAGCTAGTTCATACTGGAGAGAAACCCTTTCAGGTATTGTTAACCTCCTGACATAAGTACCACAATTTATTTGGGACTTGGACTGTGACTGTAACCTAGCTCTATATGACTTTGGGGATACTATGGTTTTTTTTCTAAAATCCGATCACCTCTAAAATTAGAAGTCCCTTTAAGGTAATTAGGCTATTGTTTGACTATTTTCTTGGGCTTTTGTTAGAAACCAACAAATGGCATGTACAAGGGAGATACCTTCCAAAGTATAATGTAAAGTCACCCACTTTAAAAATGAAGTCTGCAGTTACTACTGAATGAGGAAAATGTCTCTTTTCTCCTCATCATCTTTTCAACTTAGCACTTGTGGACAACCAAGAGCCAGGGCTCTTTGCTCAGTTGACTCATGATAGTAATTTTCAGTAGTGGTATTAATTAGTTTTCAGCAAAATGATGGTAGTCACTGAATCTCTTTCCGTTCATATCAAGTCACGTGAGCTTCTGCCACCAGAGGTCCCTTGCCTACTTCTTATGATACTCCTTATAAATCTTTACAGGTATTCATAATCTTGAGCATATCTGTATTCTCCACTACATGTTTTAAGATACGGTTTCTGGGGGGTTTGGTTTGGTTTGGTTTGGGTTTTTTTAATGAATTATTTAAGAAACCTGATCTGCAATCCTCAGGCATTCACTTAGATGTGTACGCTGGAGCTGCTGTGTTTTAAGTGATAAGTACTTACCACTAAACATACTGTCCTTTGCATTCTGAGCGCATCTTAAAAGTAAAGTTGGTAACATGAGCAAATCTCGGGAAATAATAACCACAAGAGGGAAATTCTGATGTGAAACACTGTTTCTGTTTTCTAGTACAGTGTAGCAAATTTCAGATGCACAGAAGGTGTTTTCAGTGAAAGCATTTGCTTGCAAGCTGAAGTTACTTCAGTCTTTGAGAACAGATATACTACTGTGGTAAAACAACCTGAAGCATTCATTTTAATTTTTAATGTGGTTTACAAGTAATACCCACAGCTTCACCTATAATAATCTTTGGCATCTAGCTTCATGTTTGTGCAGTCTAGTGATTTAAAGAAGAATATTGTTCTAATTAATGACTGAAATGAGTACCGCTTTGTTAGCTAATGGGGCATGCCTTTTCCTTTCAACAGTGTACGTTTGAAGGATGTGGAAAGCGTTTTTCACTGGACTTCAATTTACGCACACATGTGCGAATTCATACTGGCGACAGGCCCTATGTTTGCCCATTTGACGGCTGCAATAAGAAGTTTGCGCAATCAACTAACCTGAAATCTCACATCTTAACACATGCCAAGGCCAAAAACAACCAGTGAAAGTTGGAGGAGAAAGTTCTTGAACTCAAAGCATCTTACAGGAGAATGAATTGGAAGTAAATACGCCTCCCCTTTGTATATTGTTTCTAGGAAAGAATTTTAAAGAAAAGAACCCTACAAACCTAAAGGACATGTTTTGATAAGTAGTAAATAAAAAGCAAAAAAAACCCCACAAAAAAAACTTTAAGGTGACGTTGCTAAGATGCTCTACCTTGCTCTGTAATCCCGTTTCAAGAACACGGTGTTTTGTAAAGTGTGGCCCCAACTGGAGGGGTCAGTTCATGAACTTGCATCAAAAAAGACAATTCTTTATACAACAGTGCTAAAATTGGACTTCTTTTCACATTCTTATAAATATGAAGCTCACCTGTTGCTTACAATTTTTTTAATTTTGTATTTTCCAAGTGTGCATATTGTACACTTTTTGGGGATATGCGTAGTAATGCTATGTGTGATTTTTCTGGAGGTTGATAACTTGCTTGCGGTAGATTTTCTTTAAAAGAATGGGCAGTTACATGCATACTTCAAAAGTATTTTCCTGTAAAGAAAAAAAGTTATATAGGTTTTGTTTGCTATCTTAATTTTGGTTGTATTCTTTGATGTTAACACATTTTGTATAATTGTATCGTATAGCTGTAATGAAATCATGTAGTATCAAATATTAGATGTGATTTAATAGTGTTAATCAATTTAAACCCATTTTAGTCACTTTTTTTGGAGAAATACTGCCAGATGCTGATGTTCAGTGTAATTTCTTTGCCTGTTCAGTTACGGAAAGTGGTGCTCAGTTGTAGAATGTATTGTACAGGCACTGACCTTTTCTTAACACCTGATAATATGTACATCCCATGTAATAGAAAGGGCAACAATAAAACAGTGGTCCTAAAGAAAGAATATGGCAGAAAATGATCTGTAAGCACAGTCTATTTTCTTTTGTTGTCCAGAGCAGTCCTAGTTCCTCTTGACCTCCCAGAAATTGGAAGCTAAATAAATTCACGTTTCCTTTACTTTGCATTCAATTAAAATGATTTGTGATGAAATTACATGATGCCACATCAGATGGTACATCTAAATTCTGTTTAGATGTACCACCTGATGGTGGTACTGTAATTGGCGACTGTAGTTCTGTTTTTGAGTGACCTAGACTGCCATTAACTGGAACGATGGATTTGGAGACGTGGCAGTCCAGTGAGGAGTTTTCAGTGTGCCTGGACAGCAACTGGGTAAAACAGTACAGTAAATAGCGAAATGGGCCCTTTTGTTTAGTCAAGGTAAGGAATGCAGCAACAAGAGAAAGTGGGGGAACAGTAGGGTTTCAGTGGTCATACCGGGGGGGG
>KL276735.1:11908-42504 GCA_000699545.1 Podiceps cristatus
TTAACAATATGGTATATTTTTCTGTGTCAGACTAGAGATCAGCTTGTTGCTGTCACTCTCTCCCTTCAGAATATAGGGGCCAGAACAGCAGAAGGGAAATAGTTTCTCCAGGAAAGCATTTGATATTATATAAAAAGGGAGAATATTAATTAAAATAAAAAGTGGAAGAAACCTACAAGTACTGCCTAAAAGGAATATGGGGGGGAGGTTCTGAACCAATAAGCATATGTGACAAAGGGTTAGACAGCTCTGCCAGCTGAGAGGGGGCCTGGGTTGTCATCACTGAATGATCCCGAGGAAGCAGAGTAAAAGAAATGAAAATCGATAGTGTGAAGTACAAGATCATTCATCTTGATACTGTAATACGAGCTTTGGACAAGAAAAAGGGATATTTTATTGTAAGATAATCAGCTAAGGTATTCCCAGTAAAACTGTAGAAATAGTAATGCAAACATTAAAAGGGCTGGTGAGTCATCACCTGAAATACTATGCAGAAAGGTTTTAAAACAGGTGAAGAGGCTTCTGGAATAATCATGGTATTAGAAAACCTGAATCAAGAGAGGAAACTAAGAACAAGGTTATTTTAACCCTGAAAGGCAGAAGGTAAGGATATCTAATTATTACTTATAAAAATACCAGGAACCTTTTTGAAAAAGGGGTACGAGAGTTCAGAGGGTATAAGCAAGAGAGTGTCCAGGCACACATGCGTTGTATTCAGCGAACAACTTGGATTTGTGGGCTCACTAACATTCAAAACCCCAGTCTTTGTGTTTCCAAACTGTCATATGAGTTGGTTTATATCTGAATCCTTACAGGATAAGGGGTCAATGTTAGGGCTTTTTTTTGCTTTTTTTTGCTTTTTTTTTTTCCCCCTACCGTTCTATGTCCCTTTAGATTTTACACCATGTCTTCTAGAGGGGCATGAGGGAAGGTTGGCAGTTTTTTCACATGATCTTTTTGTTGAAGAGCTGCTTATGCTTACAGATTTAATTTTTTTCATCTACTTTTCACTAAATTGGAGGTTGCAAAGACAATAATACCAAACTGATACCGACATATTGTGAGCTAGCCTCTGCTTGAGGCTGTCACCAGAAATGTAGTCTTAAAGGCAAATACATCTAATAGTTGTGCACTGCTGAAATCAAAGGAATGCTGAATTTTTATATTTAGGAACAACTTGAGATCATGACAGAGGGGAAAAAACCCTTCAGAACAAGACAGAGATGTGAAGATTCTTGATCAAATATGTAATAGTTCAAGGTCAAAAAAACTGAAGTAATAGAAATAAAAAATTGGCTTTCCTGGAAGCAAGAATTTGAAAATCTCTTACCTGTTAATCAGCTCCAGGCACTGAGGTGTTTGGTTTGTGTGGTATGTTTTTTTTTTTTGGGGGGGGGGGGGGGGGGTGTTGTGGGGTTTTTTTTTTGGGGGGGGTTGTTTGGTTTTTTTATCAGGGTAAAAGAATGTAGCTCTTATTCAGCTGCTATCTGCAGTTGATGTAGAGGTTTTTTTGGTGAGTTGGGTTTTGGAGGTTTGTTTTGGTTTTGTTTTTGTTTTGTTCTATTTTAAAACCTGTGTACTTCCTGAGTCTGATCATTCTGACATTTTGTAAATATGTCACTTTAATTTTACACTGTGAACTCATTTATGTAAGGCAAACTATATTGTTAAGTGTCTTACCAATAGTTAGATTAAGCATAAGGTATTATATTCTGTGTTTCTTAGCTTTCTAAGTACATCAGTGTTTTAAGATTGTGTGTGCTTATCCTCAAGGGCTTTTTATAACAGCAGAAGTATAACTTTATGTTAAAATTGGGTTTGTTTCTGGAACCTGTGAAGACTGAACCACATTTGTAGTCAACACTGTCATCTTATAATTTTATCTCTGCTTCCCAAACAAGCATTTTCTTTACTACTGGAGCCAACTGACCTACCTGGTGATTATTTGGGTTTACCAGTCACAGAGTGAAAACCTGCCAAGTCTAAGATACAATTGGAAAACTGTTTTGGGGTAGAGGGTTTTAAAAATTGGAATTATGAACCAAATGATGAGTTATTATAATCTGAATATACATTTATATTCCTTTATTCTTTTTAGAGAAGTTGATTGTCTCCAAATTGTTTTGGTATTTGTTTGTTGGTGGGGGTTTTTTTGTTGCTTGTGTTTGTTTGTTTATTTTTTTCCAGGTTACATTAGCACTTTAACAGGTTGCAATTGATGATTTTATAGTTGTGTCAACCTTTCTGCTATGAATGGGATAGTAGTTGCTATGTACCATTTTACTCTACTTGTTTAGGTACTCTGTCAGGCTTTTAGGAGAGAAAGATGTCTTCAGTGTGTATATCTCATTTTCCATCACGTAACTACTGAGAGGGTAAAATCATGAATCCACTACAGTCGATCTGAGTAACATCATAGGTTCACAAACTCTCCAGGGGTTTTTTAGATGAAATTTAAGGTAGCTTTATCTTTATAGGTACAGTATATTATGAAAGAATAAAGCAATGAAAAAAAGAAAAAACCAAAATCAAGTAATTAGACTAAAATTCAGAGTATGTTCTTATCTGTATATATTGTTCCTATGTAATATATTTAAATTATTGTTTACTTCATAAACAATCAGGAAACAAATTTTAACTGATTTCAATAATATAAATCCAAGATAGAATATATGCTAACAGGAGTTATCCTTAGGTTACTCTTATGGTCTTGATATTTTAATCCACTATTAGAGATCAAGGGTTCAGCTTCCATGCATTGCTTCAAATGGTCAAAAGTTGTATTTCTCTTTTTCTGGTAAAGAAAATTTGCAGTTTTTCTACATCCTTCTATAAATCCCTGATTTTTTCTGTCTACTCTTTTCTTTTTTTGAAGTCCCTGTTTTGCTCTGCCGCACCCTCTCAAGTGCTTGCACTTCCCACCAGCTTGGCAAGCACTTTTTCTCTGACAAATTCTATTGTGTTTTTTCCTAGGCATTGTGCTTTCAAACCGGGGAATGGAGTCTTAGGTTTCATGCGTAGGTGTTTAATAGCCTGTTCTGGTTTCAGCTGGGATAGAGTTTAATTTTCTTCCTAGTAGCTGGTGTAGTGCTGTGTTTTGGATTTAGTATGAGAATAATGTTGATAACACACTGATGGTTTTAGCGGTTGCTAAGTAGTGCTTATACTAAGTCAGGGACTTTCCAGCTCCCCATGCTCTGCCAGCGAGGAGGTGCACAAGAAGCTGGGAGGGAGCACAGCCAGGGCAGCTGACCCAGGCTGGCCAGAGGGATATTCCATACCATATGACGTCATGCGCAGTATATAAACCTGGGGGGTCGCTGCTCAGGGACGGGCTGGGCATCGGTCAGTGGGTGGTGAGCAATTGCATTCTGCATGACTGATGATGCTTTTATCATCATTATTATTGTTACTATAGACTCTTCCTTTGCTGTCCTATTAGTTTGACTTTATCTCAACCCACGAGGGTTTTTTCGATTCTCTCTCCTATCCCACTGGGAGGGGGGTGTGTGCGAGCGGCTCTGTGGTGCTTGGCTACCAACTGGGTTTACCCACGACATAGCCCTATTTTCTCTGTTTTGAGGGTCTTATTTTCTTCATGATCTTCCATACAAATATTTGTATTTTCTATTTTAACAGAATGAGATTGAAGAAAGCTTTGTGGTTCTTGAAGGAGCTTCAAAACTTGTCCTTTGGTTAATCACAAGAGATAGACTGGCATATGTATTTCTCAAGTTATTTAAAGCAGACTATTAATTGCTGTACAAAACTTTAGGCATAAATATAAAACAAAATGCAGTGTTCAAGCAGCATACATCTAATCAGAATAAGGCAACCACAGAAGTGAGGGTAACTGAACGTTATAGAGAGAACCCCTCATCTTGTAGTGTAATTTGTTCAGTGTGCTTTTATTTCAGAATTAAAAACATCATGTGTTGATTTGGTAAGGTTTTAACTCATGTATTTTACAAACAATGTTTCTTGTTAAAAGGTGTTAACGGGATGAATGTTCTGTATTTTAGTCTCAGCAGAAAACCTGGAGAAGAGCCTGAAGCATATGGAGAAGCAACTCCAACAGCTTGAGAAGGATTTGCAGACTTTTCCAGTTTCTGAAGATAAACACGATAAGTTTGTAGCAAAAATGTCAATATCCTTTGGAGTATTTAAAAAAAAAAAAAAAAGTCATTTAACTGCATTACCTTAAACTTTAAATTCCTTGCATAACTTCTGTCTAGTCTGCAGCATTCATTTTTGAAAAATATAACTCCTTTTTTTTTCTCTTCAAAAACTAAATACATGAACAGTTCAATTAAAGAATTCATCTGTAGTGGATAGAATGAGGAGAATAATACTTACTGTCAGCTTTTACACTCTCTAAAAGTTTCTTATCTTAGTGAAAAACAGTTGTAAGAGGAATATTAAGCACTTCACTTTAAATAATTTTTCACATCAGAATAACTTAGAAAAAGGTGTCTGTCACCCTGTCTTTATTTGTTTTCCAGCAAACGCATTACCACTGTGAATGTTTTTGTACATGCAACCACAGAACCAAAAAATTTCTCTTATTTCAGAAATGAGATTCATAGCAAGTGAAAACGGATTTCTGGTCTTATTTTTGCCACATTTTTTTTTTCTCACTATTTATTCCAAGCCCTGCAGTCAACTTCACTGCCTGCCTCTCTCACAGGAAAGCCTTGTGACATGAAGATACTTAATTAAAGCAGAAAAAAAACATTCTTTGACATTCTTTCACTTAAACCTTCCTACCAGATGATGGTCATACATGCTTGGCACTGAGATTAATCTGGAAGCAGAAATATCAGCAGATAGAGAGAGACAGGTTGAAATTTCGTCAGCAGGCACGGTTAGGTTATTACCTGGCTGGAAGACTGCTTTGCTGTGTACAAAGGCAGGGGGACTCAGGAGACATTCCTCTTGATTAATCTCATACTATTAAATAAAAGATGGCAAGTGCCCCCGAGGCCAAGTGGATATACTGGTTCTTGCTGCAGTAGGGACAGTTTCCTCTTCAGGAGACTAGCTGCAACGAAAGTGTTTACAACTTAGCTTTAGGCCTTCTCTGCACAATGTAGGTTATCTGTAACCTTTCAATATCGCTACTAATTTTCTGTAAGGTTGGGTATTTTGTTGGTGAGGTTGTTCTGTTTGTTGTTGTTTCTGGCTTTTTTTTCCAGCTCAATGTGTTTTTGAGAAACATGTTGCAGCCCACCAGCATAGTGTCTCTGTACTACAAACTGTAAGTTTTGTCCCTGAAGAAACCAGTAGTGTAATAGGAGAATGAAGAGAGACATCCCGAAGGCAAGAGATAAACTATTGCTAGGAAGTTAGAGGAGAATATTTCCGTGATAGCTTTCTCAGAAATACTGCTAGGACTATGCAAAGTCTGTGCCTGGTTAAGAAAATAATGTGTAGTCCAGGAAGTTAGGAATGGGAAGCGCTTATGAAGAAATCTAACCTGTGAAAAAGGACAGACTCTTCTTAATCCATTAGAATAGAATAGAATAGACTATTTCAGTTGGAAGGGACCTACAACGATGATCTAATCCAAAACAGTCATGGTGCTGGCACTTAAAGTGTCTTATAACCTTTTGCATTTTTAAGCTGATGACTAGGGTTTGAAGTAACAGATAATTTAGTATACAGCTTTCTTTGGAGATGTAGTTATAAAACTTCCATACCTATAAAACAAATCTGAAAGAAATTAGCAAAGTTCAGTTGAGAATGAGTGAAGAATAGCTACACTTAAGGAGGAGAGCACAGGAAAAGTAGGTTAAGGAATAAGTATGTACTTCTATGCTAATATCAAACATCTAAAATGATTAGGTAGGATCCCTTGTTTCCCTTTGTGTTACTGACGTATATTGGGGATTTCTGAAACTTGATGGCAGGAAGTGAATGGAATACTGTGATATAAGATTATAAATTGTAATTAAAACAGAATAAGTCACAGTTGTAGAGAAATAGTGTGAAAAGTTAAAATATAAGTCAGATAGAGTAAATAGGCAGACCTTGTCAATAAATACCACAAGTTTTCTAGGGGTTGAAATTCCATCCCCGTAGATGAAGAGCACTTAAAAAGGATAGTGATCATCTTAGGAAATGCAAAGGAGGATTCACACATCATCTTCTTCAAGCATCTCAAAAGCTGTAATTCTGCAGGGAAGACATAGACTGTCAATTTCTGCCAAAAAGATAAGCCAAAGCCATAAAACTAAATTTGTTCTTTGCATCAGTTTTCCCTAGGGAGAACTTTGGTTGACCTCAGTGTGCAGTACTTTGAATGGAAGGATGATCTCAAATGAAGGAGTCAGTAGAAGTTTTTTTCAGCTGCTTTCAGAAGTTGAAAGGAGAATAGAAAATAAATAGCAATAAGTTCCCAGGAGTAAACAGTGGTCACAAAAGGCTTTAAAAGATTTAAAAATTAACTCAGATATAAACCTATTGGACTACAGATTCTTACATGAACTAAGTTAGCCCAAGACACCAGAGGAGTCAAAACTGAAATGAAGCACCTGAGTTTTTTAAAAGGGCTGCAAGGAGGATCTGCAAGTCTGGCTCCTCTACCAAGAAAACTGATGAAGACTAAATAAAACCAGAACCAACATGTATATATGGGAGATATAATATGATGGGGGAGAGTCAGTGTGGGTTTTGTAAAGAGAAACCATTGCTTGCAGGTCTATTAGAGCATGCAGATAAGTGAAGGACAGTCTGTACAGAACAACTGATTTTCCATGCACCTTTCAGCAAGGTGTATTAACAAAGACTTCCAAGGAAAGAAATTTCTTAGGTTAAAAGTGGAATGATTGTTTTTTTGTGGATTAATATCTAAAAAAAAAAAAAACCAAAATACCCAAACCTCATGTCAAAAAGGAGATGCTGGCAGATGCTGACAAAAGAGCAAGTGAGCTTCAATGACTATAGAGTAATAGATCTGGAAGAAAAACATTATATTAGAGGAACTGAGAACAATTGTAGTTAAGAGCAAGCAGAAAGCATAAATAAATTGCTATAAAAATCAGTAATACTCTCATATCTTGAGTGCTTCCATCACCCCATCTCAAAAAGTGTGCTGTTCTCCTACTTATATGGCAGAGAACAGTGGCAATGATCAGCAGTATGCAATAGTTTCTTCATAAAGGATGTTATAATAGATTAGGACTCTGAAGGTGGAAAATAAAAAAAAAATAGGAAAATAGAGTAAAAATACTTGTAATTTTGTATGCCATACAGGACAAAAGTTAGGAATATTCGTTGTGCCTTAAACAGTGTTCATACCATGTAAAATACTGTCCAGCAGGTTAAAACATACTAATGGAAATGTTTTCTTACACAACAGACAATTGAACTGTAGCATTTACTTTTCAGATGTTGTAGAAGCTGAAAATGTAAATGAATTTCATATATGACTTAGTTAGCCAAAGATAGTATGTCTGGAGCTATTAAACACAGTAGCCCAGAGAAGTCACTAATGTGCAGACTGTTAGAAACTAAATACATCAGTTGAATTATCATGCTATACTTGCCAAGTTTTCTTCTTGTTTTCCCTAATCATTGGGTATTGACTGCTGTCAGAAACAGGAGAGATGAATATTTGGTCTTACTCAGAATAAATCAGTACAGGTAAATCCAGCGATACTAGATATTTCATTGTATTCGACTACCTGAATACAATATTTTGAACAGTAAATATTATAAACAAGAATAGTTTGCCCTAACCTACTACTTCTCCCAGCAGACAGGCTGTAATTTCAAAACAGTGGAGTTAGATATGTTTTCTAGTAATGTCTGTGAACACACTAATTAAAGAAGCTCACTTTTAAAAAAACAGGCACTTCAATAAATTATGAAGCAAAAAAGGTTTGATGTAAAGGTTAGATAATCCTGCATAGTGTGATGAATCCTGGAACTGCCTTTACTTTTATTCCTATGACAAGGAAATCTGAATGATGCTGATGTCTTGAAAAGCATGCAGCTCATAAAAAGAAACCAGCAGGACATCTGAAAAAGGAAGGATGGTGCTTTGTTGGAAATAATTTTTCACCCTGAGTACAATTAGGCTCCACGGACAAGCAGGCTATTACATCCTGTCGCTAAATATCACAACCCAGAGGCCCCTAATGAACTGATTAGCATTCGTGTTTCTTTAGGAAGTCAGATATATGCACAGTTGGTGCACTCTTTTATTGACAAAGTCTATAATTATGAATATTTCTTCTATATATTAGATCGTGCTAGTTTGTCAGTCATCTTATGTATACTAGCTGGAAAGAAATTATAGTTATTGCAGTTGTTCTGTTTTCTTTAATTAGGAAAGTCAAAGAATATTGAATTGATATTGATCTAGAGTATTAAATCCATTGAGTGAAATGTTCAAAACAAAATACATTTGTATATTCAAAATAAAAATTTAGTGGGTTTATGGAGACTATTTAAATTGCATATTAAAAGTTTAAGTAAGTAATTTAGTCAATATGCTCTTTATCCGTCCAGCTCATGTCCCATGATTTTCTAAGTGGCAGATGAGAAACTCCTGACAAGTTTCAGCCTACCACTGAACATAGTGTTGATGGCAATTTTTACAGAGGCTTATGGAACTAATACTTGAGAGACAATGAGTTGGTTGTTGCCTTTCAGCTAGGAACAGAGTCCTTCCTTTTTTATCAGTTCTCTGTTCCTCTTTCCTTGTCATTTATTTGTTGACACTACAAAAAAGAGAAGGAACAGCACTTAGCCAAGTCAGAGCCTGATTCAAGTGAGGTAGAAGAAACCCATTTCAGCTGCAAAGAGACTATATGCTGCCTCTAAACTGTAGGTTACTTAATAAGCCTCATAGTTTGAACTTCCTTCTGTGCAACATAAATAAACTGAAGTCTGTAAGACGTTCTCGCATCCTAAGGACTTTGGGAGGATTATAGGACCTGAGGTCATTAGGTGGAACAAGACTGTATGTTGCTCTTTGGGAGTGGGTCGGGATGTTGACTGTGTAGACAGGTAATGAGATATAGGGCTTTGGCAAACAATGTAAATTTAATTTAAGTGTATAATTCTTTTACACAGGTGTTTAATATCTGGTCTGGACTTCAGATGTGTATTACAACTAGCACTGTTTTTGCTGGTAATATATGGGATATACACACTGGATGCAGCAGCTCTGTGCGATACAAATACGTGTCATTTTCTTTCAGTATTATAACATAGAGATAAGTAGGAGTGAGTGAGGCAAGGAAAAGGTAGTATTTGACAAATACTCTTCAGAAGGTGCTAATTTAAAAATCTAAGCGTTTCTGTGTGTTTCTTGAACTATTATATTCAGATATGGAATTTTACTGTTGAACCTTGCTATATGTATATAAAAGGAAGTCTCTATGACACATATTTTTCAGACAATTGCAACTATTTTCCCAAGAACTTGATGTGGGAAATCCTCAACAGAGCTCTAAAACATTCACATTCTGTGGCCTTTGTAGAAAATCATTTGTTGAAATGCTGGTTGGGGTGACCTCACAGTCTTTTTGCACCAGTCTTCAAAAAGTTTGCTGTATTTTTATGAAGACTATTGCTGGCTAGGATAGTGGCAGTCCCTGTTCCATTTTGAAGGTTCTGCAGCATTGATGTACCTGTTAATCTTTTGTTCTTATGCAGAATAATATTCCCTTTTTCAATTGTCTACACAAAATATGTAGGTTAGTTTGTGAAAAAATGACAAGTGGTGAATATGGGATCTTTTGAGGAAATGTTTGGTACAGATTAACATAATTTATTATGTTCTAGGGTAACAGCTGCTTTTACTTGTCTTGGTACTCTGCACTGTATTAGTGTGTTATATACCACAGTATATTAACATCAATATAAACTTCAGACAAGCAATTCACTATGAAAAGAGCTGCCATGAATATGCAAGACCAAACAGAACAGCAGTTAGAAATTTTGCCACAGCTTTTGCTTGTCTCAGCCTTGCATTGCTTTCCTGTTCCATTAATGGGCAGAATGATGATCTGTAGTCCCACAAGTCCAAAAAGGCATTCCGTGAAGTGAAGCCACTTCAGAAAAAGTTAACAAATACTTAACTTCTTGATTTTCTTTTCCTCCCACCTGTGTTGCAGCTCTGCTGTACTTCTGTCTTCATTCATCCAAAGCCAATGAATTGTGTAGCTGATAATGCATATATATCAGCCTGTTCGTAATAATTACAGTTGGGATTGCTGTACTCCAGTAGTATTCCCTGCTGTCTCCAGTTTAGCTAGTGCTGGCTAACAAAAGCCATATTTGGGATAAAAAGGAAGAGGACTTATTAAAAATAGCTAAATTGAAGCACAGTCTCAGTAGAGTGCCAAGAGCTTTGAGTATCCCATAGTGTACCAGATGGAAAATAAGAATCTCAGGATTCATCGTGTCTGGCATTGAAATACTAGATAGTAAAACATCTTTCCAGAATGCTGTATTTTGAGTTTAGAATTGTGCATCACATATTCAAGGGGAGTTGGTTTTAACAGTATAAACTAAGCAGCCTATATGGACTGTATTAACATAGCTATAAATTTAGCTATGTCTTGCAGAATATCATAGAAATTTCATCTCACCTCCCCACCTCCTCAAGTTTCCTTTTCAGGATATACTCTGGCATATCATTCATTTACAAGATGAGATATATTTTATTGATAATTTTAACTTTTTTTTTTCCTCAAGTTTTTTCCTTCCTGGAAAACTGAAGAAAGTTACTGGAATGTTTAATGTATGGCATTTATACATAGTGACAGCAAAACAAATTTATCTATTTTTCCTTTACCCTTCCACTCTGTGGAAATAAACAGCCTCAAAATTGCAAAAAAATAGTGTAGTTTTCCTTAATTCTGTTAATGATCAAAGAGTCACAAATTGTAAGTATCCTAATCTGTACGATCAAAAATAAATAGGATATAGAAATACTTGTTTCTAGTTTCACTCTGCATTGATTTTACTGTTTTCCTTTATTACAGTTTTTTGCTGTTTTGGTCTGTTTAGTTTCTTTGAACACCTGACTTGTGCTTTGTTATGTCTGGTTTCTCATAATCCTTTTTTTATTTATTATTTGGGCAGCTGTTGCATACTAACCCCTCATCAACTTTCCTCACTGCCTCACCAATAGCTTTTTAACATCCTTCATAACTTTAAAGAAGCTCAGGTCTGAAGGGTAGTTTCCTGTAAGCTTTGTGCATCTTGAGAGCTAAGTAAAGGAGAGAGTTTCAAGTTGATATGGAAGGAAAAGTGGGCCAGCAACATCAGTTCTCTTTGAGCCTTTGCTAGCCCATCAGCGCAGGCAGTCTGAAGCTGCTCACAAGCTGCATCTTGTGAAGTCAATAGAAACATGGAAAGAAGCTCATACTGGCTAAGGAGCCTCGTCAGAGGAAGAGAAAGTCTGAAATCAAGTGGTTGGGGGGTGATGAAAGATGTATTCTTTAAAATCATCAAAATCTAGTCTTTAGTTAGTGCTTCTCTACGAGACCCTTGTAGTGGGGACTCTTCTGCCCTTACAGATCCAGGTAGTGGCCATCATAGTGGCTAATTTGAATGTTGTGAAAGTGCGTTATGTCTCCTTTCCTGTATGTGTCTGAGAACATTATTGTATGACCTTCTGGCATGGATTCTAAATCACAAAAAGAAAAACATTAACTGCTTACTTGGTACTTTCAAAGCAATGTTACCAAACCAGAAGAACATTTAACAGTGAAATTCAAATGGGATTCAGCCTCTAAACAAAACTAGGAGTGCATCACAAAAAACCTGAAGAGTGAAAGCAGTCACCCAGCAATAAATTTTTACTGCATATTCAAAACAGTATGGTGGACAAAAATTCTATTTGTATAGATTTTAATGCACTTGATTAAAAATCCCATGCTTCATAAAATAGTGTATCTGTCGTATAAAGTATACAAATACAATAAATTCTCTTTTTGCAATAGTTGGGGTGGGAAATTGGGACTAAAAGTAAAATTGCTATTTCTTGTCTTTTGTAGTCTTTCCTGCAGCAGAAAAATAATAGAACATAAATATTTGTTTACCTACCATTCCGTTAAGGTAAACACTTTATGAGGTTGTGCTACCTAAGGAGATAACTACACACAATATTTCTTTGAGCTTCTTTGACAAACTGTATTATCAAATGTCTTGAATAAATATAGGGGGTTTTTATTTCATTTATGTTATGCATTAAACATAAATACCTGATGCAGCCACCAGGATCTTGTTGTTGCTGCAACATCATTTTTTTAAAATAAAAAAATCCCAGCTGTTAAGATGAAGTTTTTAAACTTTTGTGGTTTTTACTTTTAATACTGTTGTTTATTAAGATTTCCGTTTTTACTCTAATTTTAGTAGGAACTATAATAGTTCTTGATATATTATTCAGGTTAGTTATTTGTATCTGTACCTAAATTTCATGTAAAGTGTAGTTCTTGTACCTAAACATTTAGTTTCAATAAGGAGACAGCGATAATAAATAAAGTACATATGTGCTTGAAGTTAAGATTAGTTCCATACATTTAATTTCATACAAAATTATACCCTAATGAAATAATTTTTAAATTTAAAGTGGTTGAGAAAATTTGATGAAAGCACCCTGATTTATTCATCGGCCTAATACACACAGTAAACACTGGGAAGCTTATATGGCATGAAAGGATTTTTTTT
Organism: Podiceps cristatus; assembly: GCA_000699545.1. Classification (NCBI taxonomy): domain Eukaryota; kingdom Metazoa; phylum Chordata; class Aves; order Podicipediformes; family Podicipedidae; genus Podiceps; species Podiceps cristatus. Next base: position 24,599 of record KL276735.1, read on the forward strand.
TTTGATACTTAATTTGATTCAAATGAAAAAATTGTATGAAATAGAGATCAATGTTAAGCAAAAGGTGTGGGTTTGACTGGATTCACTGAGTATTCTTGCAGCCTTAACAGCAGTGCACAGCTTTCTAGTTCATGCCAAAGAAGATTTTCAGAAAATTTCACGGATGCATGAGAACATGGAAAAACTCTATCAGAACGTGATGGGATATTATGCCATTGATCCGAAGAAAGTTTCGGTGGAGGAGTTTTTAACGGATTTAAGCAACTTCAGGACAATGTTCATGGTACAATCTGTTTATTTTATGCCTAATGTTTCTTAGATTTTTTTTTTTGTAATCTTTCAGTTCCTGAACAAACTAAAAATAGGTTTTTTCCTCCTCAAATGGTATCTGATACTCATATCAGAAATTTTATTTTGCACATCCTAAATTCTTAGGATATCCTAAGGATTATGGTGTTTTGAATTATTTGTGTATTATTTCTTTCTGAAAGAATTGGAAATTGCTAATAACATTGAAAGTAATTTAAAACTGAGCCTTCTTTATGAATGTATAACCTGAAGGGCAAAAACCTGAAGCTCTAACTTTTTTAAAATACAGCTGCATTTTCTGTTTAAAGCATGCTTGTTATTTACTTAAAACTAAATATTCTAACAATTATTCTATATTTATAATGCATGCTCTTACCATGCAAAATCCAGACCCAAGATTTTGTATTGCTTAATTTTTCATTTGCCTGCAGCACTTGATCAGTGTCAAGGTTTGCATATGTAAGCAGGTTCCCTGCTATGGAAACTCAGAGCTCCTTATCCTGGCTTAAAAAATTAGCATATTTTCCTCAAACTTTTTCTGTTTCTAAGGACCTTTAATTTTTGTGACAATAGATTGTCTAGGATTTTAAGTTTTATGCATTTTAAATGCTTACGTTCTTCTCCCTTTAAAAAGCATGGGGGGGAGGGGATATAAGAATTTATTTTATTATTTTTTTTTAAATATTTGAATTGTATTTGAGAAACAGGCATTAGGCTGATCCTGATTATTGTTGGGTAGCTCCTTCTGTATAAAGCTCAGAACATAGTTAGGAGAGCTTTGCCTTAGAGCCTTCTAAAATAGTGATAGATACAGAGGTTAGGTCTGTCCTTGCATCACAGGGCAGCATCTGCATTATGTATACAAACGTTTGCAAATACTAGCTCATCATAAAAGCTTGAGCTGTTTTGGAAATCTGATTTTATTTTTCTTTAGGTATTTTTCGAATCCAAGTGCCTTTTCATTATGGTTATAAATTCTAATAATAGGAGGGATTTTTTGTTTGTTTGGTTGTTTTTTTTAATTCTCCCAGAATGTGATTTAAGAGTTTTAACAAAAGATCTTTCTGAAAAGTGAGGCAAAATTTCTCACCAGGGTATTTCTTTATATGTTTGGAGATGATTACATATGACTATAAACAGTCACCTTGGCAAATTTCAGGATAAGCAATGTTCTCCAAAATATTGCGGGTTCTTTTACCATTGTCAAGGTAGTTCTTCTAGAAGAAGGATGATTAACTTGATGATATAATTCAGAATACATACTCAATACAGGTATATCCCTCAATTTAAAGTAACCAAACAACTTCAGGGAAGCTGATGCCTACGTAAGTTCAAAATACTTTTATAGAGCTCTTATTTAGGATTAGTTGTGATTGCGATCTTGGTGAATTGTAACTACAGTCAGATTGATGAAGTTAGGTGGTAAAGGGGAGGTGGTTGACTTTGTGTGGAGGTTGTGGTTGTTCTCATTTTTTTTAGCTTTTTTTACAAAAATAGTTTTTTCTCTTGGTTTCTGAACACTTGGCTGGTAAGCAACTCTTTCTCAATAAAGAAATGGAAGAATAAAAAGGCAGGTCCCCAATTGTGCATGAATTTATTAATTTGGATTGCTTAGGAAAGGTGACTCGTGTCACATCTGGCTACCTATGATTAGCCTAACTTACTGGCTACATTTCTGCGGGAATGTTACTTGAGCATGAGCTTTGTGACAAAATCTGGAGCAGTGATCCAACTCATGCCTATTGATCTGTAGAAATATTCAATTAGTCATTTTACCATCTACTTTTCATTGCTGCCTGATGCTCATCATTACAGCACACTTTAAGTTGCTTGCATGCTTCCCATTTTTGCTTGGTTGGTTGGGTTTTTTTAATGATTTCAGACATGTCTGTAGATAGGGAAAACTACTTCTTTTGTAGATATTGAGAAAGGGTTTGAAAGTCCTGTGTCCATCTATTTTAAGGAAAGGACTTAAAATGGAACTCCTATTTAGCAAACATATTGGAAAATGTAACGATTAGCAAGCCTCTGCTACTTCAGAGTTTAACAGCTAAAAACCTAGAAGGCACAGTCTTCAGTCAGAATAATTTTGCTTGTCAAGTTACATATGCCAGGTTTTCCAACATGGGCATTGATTATGTTTTCCTAGCTTGATCAGTGCCTAATTTGAAGCTCAGGAGTCTGATTTCAAAATTGCTAAATATTATGAATTATTTATATTACTTTAATTTCTGATGTTTAAACCACACCTCCCATTTAAATGCTGTAGAATTCTAAGTGCTTAGGTTCATCTTGAAGTGGTGGTTGTGCTTTACTTTAATTTTCCTATATTTCTTTTCTGTGTCTGTAAAATTAGCACTCATACTAACCCCTGTTTTACAGCAATGTTATAAAGATAAATTAATGCTTTGAAACAGATATTATTGATGAGCATGATAGAAGAAACCTCGAGGAAAATTAATAATTCTGTCTTGCAGAGCACAGTTTCAAGGTTATATGAAAAAAGGTGTGTAGATAAGGCATAAAACTCCTTATCATTCAATGACACTAAACAAAATATTGAGAGCTGCTCAGTTTCGTGACTTTTTGGAAAAGATTTTTGAGATGCCTAGCATGAGACACCTGAGACCTGATTTTCAGAATTGTTTAGTATTGTTCTTGATTACTGACAGAAACTGAAGGTGGTTGGCATCCTAGAAAACTTAGCTCAAAAGACTTCTAAATTTAGTGCTGAAACATAATTGGATTCTTAAAACGTCCAAAACTAAAAGGCTACTTAAGTCACCGGTAGATGTGGGAAAGTGAATTTCAGTCATCCTTGTTGTTATGCAAAATTGATAATTTACATATAGTACTTACCTACTTATGCACTTTTTTTCTTGTTTTCAATTAATGAAAATTATCAAAATATTTTTTAAAACCCCATGTTTAAATCTGGAGCCATAGACTTCAGGTTCATAGCTAACTTTGGACTACACTTTGTACTTCAGTGTTACTTGGTGGCTGTGACAGGTATTGTTCAGACTGTGATCACCAAATCCAGAGTTGACCAGATCCAAACAATGGGTAAAGCACCTACCTTTCAGTGCTTTAACTCCCAAAGCCAAATTTCTGGTACAGTCAGTGGAATATCTAAGGTATCAGACCTCTCTGTTAACCTCCTTCTGTGCTTTCACAGCATCAGAAGTACTGCTAACAGGCTCATTCCTTTCCTTGGAAAGATAACTTTCTGAAATAAGATGAAGTAATTGTCGTGTTTCCTCCTCTTGTGTTTGTCTAATGGTTAGAATCTTCCTGCAGTTATAGGAGAGGAAGAGGCTTTGAGTCAACAACTCTTATGTCCAAGATAGTACGCTAATCTTAGGGCTATAGAAACCCCTTGCTCCTGTCGACAATAGGTTGCTCTGCAGCAGAAACGTGACTTCTAGAACCAGAAGAAGGGCAACCAAGAAAGAGTTTGTTCCCTAGGCTCTGAGTATTTTTCTTTTATATTATGCAAATATTTGAATAAAAATCATAAACAATCCTGGAAACCACAAGAGAGAACCCAAGAATGCCTCTAGGAAACTCTAGGCCTTTTTATGTTATGCAAAAGGCATATACTTTGGTGACTTTTCTGAAAGTTAATTTCGCATACTGTATTGTATGCTGAATGCAATACTGCTTGTATATAGCAAGTGCAATCAGACCATGTCTAACTTTTTAGGCCTTTTGAGCAAAGAAGTGTTAAGACATTTAATCTTTGAAATGCAAACCGTATGAGAGACAAATACATGTTCGTCTCAGTCAAGTTTGTGACAATTGTTGGTATAAATATTTTGCAGAACTTTAGATATGTATGTTTTGTGTTGAAAACACAGAACATGTAGGATAGGGTTTGGCTCTAGTGCATAGACCTCTAAATGTTGGCATCTGTATGTGAGTTGAGCGTCTAATCTCATGTTCTAGTCAAGGGAGAAGCATACTCAATACAGTTAGTGGAACTGGGAGAGTTGTCTACCTGATATATCAAAGGAGACCTAACAACAGAAGTGCTTAGTATCCTGGAGAGATGTCTTAAATGGTATCCAAGACATCATCAGCCTGAAATTTTAGGTTATGATAGAATTTATGGAAGACCAGTGCCTTCCGAGAGAAAGGCTGGCGATAAGGTGTGATATTCCAAAGCATCCAAATTGCACTGAATATGAAGGTGTGAGCTACTAAATTGAGCCCAGTTGATCAGTGTGATTAGAAAGGAATAGACACCTACATTTAGATTACTGCAGTCTGAAGCTGAGTCCTACTGATACTATTTTGGGGGAAAAAAGTAGATGCAAAGTAGAAATTTCCTTGGTCACTCTCTTAGGACATTGTGTAATTTCTGCCAAAATTGTACTTTGCTTGAAACCCATTTGAGTTTTGCCCAGCAGTTTATTTTACAGAATGCCCAGTTTGAAAATCAGCAAATAATTTTAACAAATTAATTTGATCCAGAATTTTAGTATTTAGTAGTAGCCGCCTCCCCTCTTCCCCCAGTATCAAGAAAATTGACAGAGATGACTCTGGAGAAGACACCCTGGAAGTACAGTTTTGCTTTGTTTAAAAAGTCCATTTCTTTGTCAGTTTTCATGATTGAAAGCTTATTCTTCTTCAGTTATCAAAGACAGGTATTACAAGATTTATGTGATTTTTTTTTTTTTTTTTTTTTTCTTTTTTTTTTTTTTTTTTTTTTTTTTTTTCTTTCTTCCTCCTTTGGTCACTGTCATGATGTCATCACTGTCATCACTATAATGATGCTAGAAACAGTGCCCATGCAAATATTGCTGTAATCCACATTCATCTGTGCTTTCTAGGACTCTTCATTCCATTCTTTCTTTTTTTTTTTTTTTTTTCCTTTGCCCTGAGTGCAGGCTGGGCATTTTCCCTCTAAAACCAACATGAGACATTAATTATCCCTGCAAAAGTGCAGCCTTTGCCTCAGACCTTGTGAAGATGTTAGTCATTTTGTAAGAGGGGACACTTTCATCTGTTGTGAAAGATGAGATTTTTGTGTGTAACTGCATTCTGAAAAGAGAAACTTTCTGCAATGAAAAATAGGTGCATGGCATGTTATATTTAGTGCAAGCCACAGTAGAGCACTGAGAATTTACCAGTATACATAGCTAACACTAAAATAATGAAAGGGTTATCCTAAAATGTTAAATCGTTGAATGTGACACAGGTTTGGTTGTTTTTTTTTTTTTTTGTGGTTTTTTTTTTTTTTTTTGTTTTTTTTTTTTTTTTTTTTTTTTTTTTATGCCTGATATTTAAAAATTTTGTTTTTTTTTGCTTAATGCCTGAATATGCAAAATACTGATTTAAAAACTCTGAAACTCATAGTCTGCTTTGGCTTCATTGAAAGCTTTGGAGTACTTACTTATAATTTAAAATAAACAGTGTTGTATGTGTATTAACCACAAGGCAAGAATTTATAAACCCAGTGAATTAGTGCATATATGGATAGGAATAAAAAAAATGCATAGCTAAGTCACCCAAGCAGCCTTGTTTTGCTTGGTATAGTGACAGCATGAGAAAGAATAAATGTTGAAACTATTCTAAAAATACAAATAGTAACATACAGTTTTGTAAAACCAGGTGGTTATGTATTTTGAATTCTTCCTACAATATGTTGTATTCTTAAGATGTATTTCTTGCTGAATTTATAATCCCCATTTGTGGGTAATTAATATGCTTTTAATGTATTTATTCGGAATTTGCTTACTCTCCTGAATAGAATGTACTTAATATGGAATGTAAAATATTTATTTGGCTTGATAAATTAAGGTTTGTTAGGACATCTGATTTTAAAAAGCTTTTTTCTTTGCTTTTAAGGTTCAGCTTTGTTTTTGCTAAGACTTCAGTTTTAATGCTACTCTATGACTTTTTTTCACAGCAAGCAGTAAAGGAGAATATGAAAAGAAGGGAAGCAGAAGAAAAACAGAAGCGTGCTAAAATAGCTAAGGAGAAAGCAGAAAAAGAAAAACAAGAGAGGCAACAAAAGAAAAAGCGCTTGTTAGAAATGAAAACAGGTAAGTAATGTAGAAAATGCATTTTACCTAGTGTTTTACTGGAAGTAAAGCTGGTATTTTTTTTTTGTTATCTGAATGTGCTATGAGAAAAGACAGAATAAATGAATGATTTTCACCAGTTAATGTTTACAGCAGAGGTTCTTAAATTTTACTGTGTTAATGAGCTTCTAATTACCCTTTTTCCTCAAGCTATTTTAGAATGGGTAATGCTGCTTTGCATTTCTCCATTAGAATATATTGGACCTTGTGTGACCAAGTAAAGTTCAGTTATGCTCAGAACTCCTTACATTACCCAAGAACAGATATTTTCCAAATCACAAAGCCATTTCTTTTTTCTTCTAACTAAGGTTATGTATTAATTTTTTTTCTTTTATGAGAACAAGCCCTTCCTCAAGTACTTTGGATTTTTCTTTGAGTATGTCAATTGTTATTTCAATTGGTCCCTATTGAAACACCTTAAAAGAAACCTCAGCCATGCATTTTTAAAGTTACTCATTTATGCTGTGTTGTCTTTTGTACCAAAAGAGACAGCAGACACTGTGAGTGCTCTGTTACTAAAAAAGACGTTTGATGATCCTCTATGCTGCTATATTTTATCCTAGACTGAGCTTCTGGAATCCTTCAGAATGATACATGACTTACTGTGTAAATTGTCATGAGCTACTCTCATTTTTTTCCTGAGCAGATCTTGTTAAACAGTTCCCCACTCAAACCCTGGTTGACACCTTTGGCATAAATGATTATCTTCCTCTTCCACATTTCACTAATATCAAGAGTAGTTCTGTTTAGTTTCAGAGATTCTTCAGACCAAAAGTCTTTGATTTATTTTCGTAAGAACATCCATGTCTCGAGGTGTGAGACTGAAGCTTTCTCTTAAGATGTGAATCCAGACGGCTGCCCTCTGAACACAGAATTTCTGATTCTTTAGAAGTAAATTCATGATCCAATCAGAAAACTACCAGTGACAATGCTTTTAAAGCTCACAGAAGATGGAGGAGGCTGCAGTAGACTAGGAAAGGGTAAAAGTGGTATCTGTATTCAGGCATGGCTTGAAGCGTTTCAAAAGAGGTTAGATATTCTTCTCTCACACATGTTGTATGTATGACTGATAGTGCTTTGAATGGAAAATTGATAGTCTTTCAGGGAAAATTAAAGCTCCTCTCAAGTCCTATTCTTCATAATGTCTTGTTCAGGCTTTCTAGAAATGCAGTTGCCAGTGTTACGAACTTCTGAGTCGTATGCCCATATGTGTATGTAGGCATCTGGTAGTTAAACCTACTGCTTCAGCTAACATAGCAGAGAACTATGTACTTGTCATCTACAGATCAGCTAGATCGTTGAGTAAATAGCTGCCTTGTCTCTTAGTAGCTTGATTTTTTTATTAAATCATATAAGTGTACAGAAAGAGGTTTCTTGCTCTTGTTAGCAGCCACTTCAGATTCATTGTGGAATGACTGATTTAAACAACAGTTAGATAGGAAAAGATGAAGTTAGGATCACCTGAAGCTATAAATGTCTTGAGTCTGATATTCACTAAATTTGCCACAGAGGAGTTGGTTTTTGTTCTGCAGAGCTCCTTGCCAGGTTTCTTGTGCTTGTTTGCAACATCATTTTGAAAGTCTATTAGAAAACCCAAATTGTGGCAGTAGAAAGCAGCTGTGGTAGATTCGTTTGTCAGAAAGGATAGCAACAACTATATCAAAAGTGGGAGTTGTTGTTTTTTTTTTTTTTTGTCAGTCTCGTCAAAACTGTGTATTTACTAATCGAAGAGGCATAATGCAGCTCTGATTCTGATGGAAAAGTAACATAGACATTCAGCTTTTATTTTTATTTTTTTTTGTCTAGCCGTAACTAGTTCATTGAAAGGCTGTCTTCTCATTAAGTATCTGTAAATCAGTCACAAAATGTTTACATCTAACCTGTTGACAAATTTCTAACCAGGTTCTTCCTCTGTCAAAATACCAAAACACTCTTGCCTGGAGTGCGACTGTGGACTAACTGATTTTTGCTGTATATCATTTCTTTATATGGTGACTAGATCAGGTGTTGGATTTGTCGAAATGTTATTTCAATTATTGCTTGAATGAGGTAGCTGAAAGCTCACAGATGTCACCATCCTAGAAATTATTTTATATGATTCAAATAGGTGCATACTTGAAGATGAGGAAAGATTAGAGTATATATACTCACTTAGTTCTTTTTTTTTTTTTTTTTTTTTTTTTTTTTCCCCCCTCCGTGAATAGGTCATAGTGTAGTCTAGATGAAGTTTAACAAGGGCAAGTGTAGAGTCCTGCACCTGGGGAGGAACAACCCCAGGTACCAGTACAGGTTAGGGCTTGACCTGCTGGAAAGCAGCTCCAAGGAAAAGGACCTGGGAATCTCAGTGGGCAGCAAACTGTCTGTGAGCCAGCAGCATGTCCTTGTGGCCAGAAAGGCCAGTGGTGTCCTGAGGGGCATCAGGAAGAGTGTGGCCAGCAGGACAAGAGCTGTTCTCCTCCCCCTCCGGGGCCCTGGTGAGGCCCCATCTGGAGTCCTGTGTCCAGCTCTGGGCTCCCCAGTTCAAGAGAGACAGGGAGCTACTGGAGAGAGTTCAGTGTAGGGCTGCTAAGGTGATAAGGGGACTGGAACATCTCTCTTATGAGGACAGGCTGAGAGGTCTGGGGCTGTTTAGCCTGGAGAAGAGAAGACTGAGAGGGGATCTCATCCTGGCTTACAAATATCTCAAGGGCGAGTGTCAAGAGGATGAGAGTAAACTCTTTTCAGTGGTGCCCAGAGACCTGCTCTGGGTGACCCTGCTCTAGCAGGGGTTGGACTAGATGATCTCCAGAGGTCCCTGCCAACCTCTACCATTCTGGGATTCTGTGATAACATGTTGAAACTTGAGATGTCTTCTGCAAGGGAAGGTAGAACTGAAGTGGGTATTTTCTTTATTTCTTCTCTACCACCTTCTCTTCCCTTCCTCACTCCCAGCTTGGGATCTTATCCTTTTATTAAATGGATTAGTTTCTAGACAGTTCCCAACCCTCTTGTCTATCCCTACATTAGAGGATGCAAAATCCTTAAGGGGGCTGTCAATTCCCCAGGCACAGCAGTGCCTTCAGCTGGATATTTCTCCTTTACTCGGCTGCTTCTTTTCTTAAAGTAAAAGCAGTCTTTTCCCAGTGCTTGAGGTTGTGCTTTTTTTTCAGTGACCATTAATTGGCCATTAGTGACTAGCTTGCTGTTCTGGAGCCTCTGCTTTCAGCCTGTACCCCTACCTTTCAAGGCCTGAGCTGCTATCCAATGCTTAGACATGATTTATATCATCAACCTAAGCTTGTTTTGTTAACCACTGGTCTCATTTACAACACACATATTTAACCTGTCCTAGATTCTCCTTTGTTCTTGAAGTCCTTTTTGGATTTCTTCAGTTTTCATCTGCTTTTGGAAGTTATTTGAAGAGTAGGGTTTTGTTGCCTATGGTGCCACCTTAGGCTGCATAAGGTGGAGGAAATAGTGATTCATTACTTAGCATAAAAGTGACCTACATAATACTGCAAAAGTTTTTAGCTATTTGAGGTGCATTGCTGACTTTTTTTCTTTTTTTTTGCATTCACAGAAACTTAGATCTTAAAGTATGTACCAAAATATATATTTTATTAATAGCTACCATATATGTGAGTTGAGTCAATAAGTTGCATATAGCACATTAGGACTGTATTATGCCAGATTTGACTAGCACTACATAGACCATATTAACCTAAAAGGAAAATGATGCTGGATTTAAGGCAATTCCTGATTTTTAGCTTAAACTACCTGGGGGTAGGGGGGAGAGATTCTTTCCGGGTGAAAACAGTTATTTCGTCACTAGTAACTGACATTTACTGCAAACATGAAATCCAAGGTGGTCCTACAATATACTAGCCTTTTCACAAACTGTAATAATCTTTCTTAGCTTATGTTGTGCCTTCAATATACAGGCAACAACTTAACCATCTAGATCATAGCTTACACTCTGTCATCTGTACCTCTGCATCAGACTGCTTTTGAAATACTGTTACACCAAGTAATATGGTAATTTTCTAAAGTTAGATAAATATATATACTGTGTGATAAATATGCCTTGTTTTCAGTTTGAATTTTTTTATATTTCAGATAAATATTTATATCAATATTTTTTAGATCATGAAATGTGTAGTGGTTTATGAATATGCAGTACTGCATCTTTTAGAAAAACTTAAAATTTTAGGTAGGCTTTATAATAAAAATTTGGACCTCTGCTAATCAGACCATAGATTTTTTTTTTTTTTAATATGGAATTGTTTGACTTACTCTCTTACAAGTATTTTTTTGAGATTTGGACCTGAAGCTGATGTCAGATTTAGAACCCTTTAAATTGTAATTTGCTAAACTTCTCAGTCTCTGTTTTACATTTTAGATAGTGACACATGTCCCAATGATCACAGCTCAAATGGTTCACTGATACAAAAGGCTCAGAGTCTTAAGTTTACATAACAAAAATACTAGCTCCATATTTTCCATTCAGCTCCATCCTAACCTGAAAAGTATGTGGAATTCAGTAAAAATTTTGAATGTCTAAGTAGTGAATGATATTTGGTATTTTGAAATTTATGATAATAAAATCTGCCCTCTAAATACTCTCTGGACTACAAAGTGATATTCATCATGAGATGCTTTGTCAATAAGGTTGCTTTACTTGCTTTCTCTACTTGCCAGTTCAAGCTATCACATACTATCGTTCCATAGGTAAATAGCCGGTGGAAGGGGATCTTTATGTAAATGCCACTTGTCTGCATACTATTAACATTCAGATACATACTTTCTCATGCTGTTTTGATTCTCAGTAGAAAGCACACCAATCAGTTATTTTGATCTTATCACAGTGTAAAGAATTCTATAACTGTGATAACACCAGCTAAATTTATTGTAATGTAATTGAGAACTCCATCATTGTGGCATCTTCATTGTGTCTTACTTTGAATACTATTTAAGTAACAAGCCACTTTAATCAGTGGTTATTTACAAAGGCTGCCCTTTCTTACGCAGAAGCAGTGAAGTGATGCCAAAATGATGTCTTAAACTTCTGATTTCCCATCTAGAATATTAGTTTGTTTTCAATTGTGTTTCTCAGTTTCACTTTTATCACAACTAACGTTTTAAATCCATGTTTCAGTCCATTTAGACAGTTATGACCTCATTTGCAGTCAATTTTGCAGCATTTATTTTTGCAGACGTTTTATATTGTTTATCTGGTTTTGGAAAAAAAAAGAACATTAATGTCTCATAAAGTTGCTAAGAGTGTTTTAGATTTTGATTCTTCAAACATTTACTACTTTATTACTGTCTGCTAAGTTGTGCAATATGAATATTTTCATTAGTTCTGTAGTGTTCTGCAAAACAAAAGGACACCATGCATCCACAATCTAAGCAATGAAAATAGTAAACATAATTAGGTAATTAAAATTCAGATTCCAACAGAGAAAATGCCTACCTTTGAAATAAATTTTAAAAATCCCCCAAACTACTTGTATTATAGGTACCCTCCAAGACCCTATTTTTCCTTCCTAGCTCAAGTTCGTAAGGCTTCCATTTTATTTATTTCTTCTCACTGGGAGAGGAGAATCAATACTTCTTAATAGTATTCCTTTCCTCTGAGGGGAGTGAAGGATTGCAAATGTCGCAGATTATAAAAATCTACTCATGTTCCATTACAACTGAGATGACATCAGTAGTTTCTAACATACGTTGATAATGATGTTTTAAAATGTCTGCTAGGCTACTTTCCTGAAAAAACCACAAGTTTTGGACAATAGTAGGTTTATTGCTAGATTTTGGGCATTTAGGAATGTGTTTTGTGCAACTAAGTTTACTGTGAAGGGGACAAAAGCTCTGATAATGCTATATATAAAGAAATCCTGAGGGTATAATAATCCAGTAACTGTTTTGTGTAAAGCCTTGCTTCTCTAGGAAGTTTCCCCTTTTGGAATTTCAAATGCTTCATTTATCTCAGTCCTTCCCCAGTGCTGATAACTCTTTCCGGTTGTCCCATGACTGCCTTCACTTATCCTCAGACTGGAACCTCTTCACCAAGAGGATTCCAGGGGTCACTTCTTGTTATTAAAATTTATTCTTAAGGATCATTTTTATTATGAGGCCAGTGGGGAATAAATCTGTTCCATAACTCTTAGGAGTATAACTTCTTCCTCTTACATTAAATAACAATAAGCAGAAACCTTATAGAGTTGCCTCTATGGAACCATATAGAGTTGCCTACTCAGTCACATTAATACTTAATGGGCAGTTAACATTAAGCCCGTGTCAAGCTTGGAGAGTAGACCTAGTTTTTCTTTCTGCCCATTAAAAAAAAAAAAAAAAAAAAAAGTCCTATTAATGAGGAACAAGTTGTGACAGACATCGACCATAAATCCACTGGAAATGTGATGTCACCTGATACGTCACTAAGTATGGGGGTTGTTTTTCAGCTGCAATTATATTGGTTTGACAGTAGAAGTATAGATCTGGGTAAATTACTGAGAACAGATGTTCCCTCAAGAATAGTTGTCATATTTGTACTTGAAGATGATACAGAGGATGATAAAATACAAATTTGTTCAATTAAAGAAAAAAAAAAATGTCCCGAGGAACAATGTGTGATGCATCTGCAGGAGGTACAGCAAAAGATGAGATACAGCAAAACCTTATCAAGTCTCACACTGTAGGATGTTCAGGGAATTGGATGTTTTTAATACAAAAAAAAAAAAAAAAGTAGAACTGATCTGAATGTATATTAATTAACACCCAACAACTAATAGTCACAAGTCATGTTCTAACAAGATCTCAAAGGTGCTAAATCTTCTGAAGCATGGAGGTGTAGTTCATGCACTTGTTGGCAACCCATGGGCTCAGAATGCAGAAGCTGCTGTTTATTTGTACTAAGTAGTAGCTCCAAAAGAACATGATGTTTGGAAGAAACAATTATTTTTCTTTCTGAAAATTTTACTTAGAAGTGGCAACTTTGGAGATAGCTGAAAGGCATGTGTGAAACTGAGGTTTACACAAAGCCCATGAAAGAATAAATAGCAGCTGTATTTGACTATTTCTCTCACTCCCAAAACAAACAGAACTGTTGAAAAAAAAAAGGGTCATTATAATATTGTCTGTAGATAAATATTCTCATAAGACTTGTCATTTATGTTGTAGTAGTAAAATTTCTAAACAAATGTGAAAAGAATACTGCAAACTTAAAATGACATTACTATAAAAAAAAAATACAATCTCTGGAGCCATCTTTGGGATTAAGAGCTCTAACATTTCTGCAGATAGTAGGTTTTGGTTTGAGTAAGCATTTCCTACTCCAAATCCATAAGGAGGCAGACATCAGAGTCCTCTTTAAACTCTCATTCCTGAAAAAAAATGTGTAAATGCTTTTATTCTTTCTGTTTTTTTCTGAATCATCAGAAGTTTCTTCTCTCAAGTTGCAGAGGAGGAGAGGAATAAATATCCTTACCAAAGTATTGGAGGGTATGCTTTATTTTTACTTTCCTTAGTCCAAGGTTGTAAAAGAGCCAAGAACCTCCTCTGTCATTGTTGGAAAGCTAGCAGAAGAGAAGGTCATGTCTCTGACTCTTCCTTCAAACTGAGTCTGCTGCTGCTTCTATTTCTATGCTGTTCACTGTGACACTTATCTTCACTCGGCAATACCTCAGTGGTTGTACAGAAGTACAGTCTTGTTACTGCATACCAAAATGTTCCTGCTCTGAAGCTTGCTGACAGAAGTTACTTGATTTCTCTGGCAGCTTCTATCCATTGAAAGCTATTGAATGCAAATACGAAGTCTTTGAATCACAAACTGCTGGAGACCAAGAGACCATTCTAGAAATGTCATTGCATATTTATCCTGTCTTTTGTATAGATGTTTGCTATTGGCTACTAGTGGACAAGGGGTGCAGGGATGCAGGGCTAGGTGGACCTTTGAGCTGATCCTCCTGGGTATTCTTTGTGCATTTAGAGTCACCCAAACGAAAAGGGTCTTGCCCCCCCAAAAGCTGTCCTTTGACTAAACTCAGTCATGTAACCCAGTCAGAACTTTATCCCTCCAAAAGTCAGATCGAGGAAAGATCACTTGGTCAAAATCTGTGTACAGTATGTCTGACCTAAATGATATACTGAGCTGAAAAGAAAAAAAAAGCAGTTTGTATTCTAGTCAAACAAGAATAAAAAAGTATTAATTCTGGTAATTACTGAATTGTGAAATCAGGACTTAATTCTTCAGATAAAAAACCCAAATCCAATAGCTTCAGCACTCCAGGTTTGTTTTTAAATTATACAAAAGCTTCAGTGCTGCCATAGAGTTAACTTTGGAGGTAATATAAAGATAATTAAAGTCTTTGCTAATTCAGATAACTTGATGAGCAGTCCTCAAGTTTTTGCACCCTTTTCCTTCTGTTACAGCTATGAAATGTTAAAGTCTGTTTTTAATGTATACATTTGTCCATATTTGTGCAGTTTTAATTTCAGATGAGGCTTAGTATTCAGAGGTTGTCTTTAAGTCAATAAGTAATCCTTTCCATTACTTATTGTGTAAGAAAAAAATGTAAGTAATTGCAATGCCATAAATAGATCCCAGTGGAAAATGACAGTTGAAGTCCCTGTAGGTAAATCTCTTAAGTATATACACTGAGTAGGCAACATCAACAGAAACTATGATAAAGAATTCTTGGTTTGGTTTTTCTGAAGCTCCTTAATATTTCCTTCATTTAAAATTAAAAAAAAAAAAAAAGAAAAAAGAAAAAAGTTTGGGGTTTTCTTTTTTGAGAGGAGTAGCAGAATAAAGCTTTGATTCCTTGAAAGAGGAAATAGCCATATTATTGTATGTTTTTCTCCTGGTGAAGTGAACTTCTGGAGTCCTAGTGTTGAGTGTGATGTTTTAGTTTATATTAGATAGATGCAGGGGAACTGTAAAAAAGAAACATTTTTCATCCAAAGTAATCTTGTTGCACCACTCTTTTAAAACTATACTGCTAATGATAATTGTGATTCTATCATGTCAGTGGACTACTGCTCCTGAAATTATGATGTATATCATTTGTTCCCTAATAACTACGTTAAATGTAGGAGTCATTACTAACTGCAGTATCTGTTGCTATCATCATAAGACATACTAAAGTTGTACTGTAAAGCTTACAATACTCAGTGCACTAAAGGAGAAGGATCTCTAATATTCTTAACATTTTTAAAGACATAATTATGAAATTAGGTAGTTTATATCTGACTTGGCATTGAAATGTCAAGGGCAAAACTTACTAGCTATTTTGGCAAGTTTACTTATGCTTTAGGTGGTATTTAAAAGACAGTTGTATGAGTTTTAATTAAGTATGATATTAAAAAGTATTTAAATCTCCTATTCTGCAATTGAATGAAAAGAGATCATTTAGATCGTAAAGGGATATATTGCTCAAAGGTATTATTGTGGACTATGTAGCTATCTGAAAGCCAACTGGAATTACCAGTTCTAGGATGTCAAAAGATTGATACACTTGACTAATTAGGAAGCCAAATGGGGCTGGTGACAGCAGTATGCCGCAGCTTGTGAAAGCTGATTTAAAAGTCCCATAGGAAGTGTTCATATTGAACAATATTTGTGACTCCTAGACTACCACTATAGCAACGTGGTATGCAGTTCTCCCAGGGCAATTCAAAAGATTTCTGAAATACTGCATGTTACACTTTCGTTTCTTAAACTTTTCATCATATAAAGTTGGACAATATTATAGATAGTATGGGTATTAATAGCTAGCTGTGTAACTTTATAGTAGGTGTCACAGTCAACTGTTGATGTAGGCATCAAAAAACAGAATTTGGAAGCAAATTGAAGGTGCATGAGTTTGAAAAACAGGCTTTCTGCGTGTTTTGGATACATAGATTACTAACTATGTCTCTCCTTGCAGTGGTTAACGTTTTTCAGTACATCCATCCATACAGGAAAACTACTGAAGGAGTTTTTTAATTCAGGTTTTTATATACTCCATTTATTGTTCTGTTAACTGTTTTGCATGTCAATGGAAGCATTAATCTATAATCCAGTTTGTGTCTACAGTGTATTTCAGATAACTGAAAAACAGATAGTACCCATAAATACATTACAGCTGTGCTACAAAAAGTTATGGTTTTGCAGTATTTCTATTCCATTATTTAAAATCTTTTCTTATTTATTTGATGGGTCTTTTTATAGTGTAGCAGATTATGCACCAGGATTTTTTTTCTACTGAAAGCTGTTAAGTTTTTGAAATCGCTATGAAATCCATAGTAGTCTTGGATAGGCTTAAATGGAAAGAAATGACATGCTGAAATAGGACTGAAATTTTTCTTCTGTTATTCCTACTTCCTAAAACAAAGCTTATGGACTCTTTTCCATAAACATTTATGGTATCATTTTAGGGACTGTGATATTATTCAGTCTTTTTTGAATTACTATTAGCCAAAAGGTTTGTAAACTTCCCTCCAACATTCATGTACTTTAGTGTAACTAATGGCTTGGCCTCAAAATTTCTTCAACCATCACTTTGGTTTGAAACTATTCCAGACATAAGTATTTCAGAGAATTGCATGACATCAGATGGAGAAAGGAAAGTTAAAAAACAAAAGAACACCCCCTACCCCATGCCCCCCAAACAAACCAACCCCAGGAAGCTGAATGCATAATCTGCGTAATTTTTTCGTAAGGTATGTTCCAAGCCATATTAATAGTTGTGATAGTCCATTAGTCATAAGAGAGCAGACTTCAGTGTAATAAAGCAAGTTATACCAAACACAAAGAAAAAAAATAACCCTGTATTTCAGTCTTCATGTTTGTTCTAGATCTGCCATGTATTGTACATAAAACAAATGTACACAAAAGTTATGCAAATTTATAAAATATTTTCTATTTTTCCTTATTGCTTTTTATGTATAGCTCTTTTGTGAAGGTTGTTAACTAGTCTGGTAGTACAGAGTACAGAGAAAAGAGTTAAGGGTTACTGTTCCTTGTGTAAAAATGTGGCTGGGTCGCCAGGCCTAAAGAGTTGTGGTGGATGGAGTTAAATCCAGTTGGTGGCTGGTCACAAGTTGTGTTCCCCAGGGCTCAGTATTTGGGCCAGTTCAGTTTAGTATCTTTATCAGTGATCTGGATGTGGGAATCAAATGCACCCTCAGTAAGTTTGTAGATGACACCAAGTTGGCTGGGAGTGTTGATTTGCTTGAGGAGGGTAGGAAGGCTCTTCAGAGGGACCTGGACAGGCTGGATGGATGGGCTGAGGCCAACTGTATGAGGTTCAACAAGGCCAAGTGCCCAGTCCTGCACTTGGGCCACAACAACCCCCGGCAACACTACAGGCTTGGGGAGGAGTGGCTGGAAAGCTGCCAGGCAGAAAAGGACCTGGGGGTGTTTGCCTAGGTGGCCAAGAAGGCCAATGGCATCCTGGCTTGTATCAAAAATCCTGTGGCCGGCAGGAGTAGGGGAGTGATCGTCCCCCTCTACTGGGCACTGGTGAGGCTGCACCTTGAGGGGGC